>WSTK01000331.1:0-36049 GCA_019616945.1 Ceratobasidium sp. 414
GTGTTTGTAGCTAACATGTTTCACTGTTGTTTTTTTCCTCAAGTGCTATTTACTTGCTTTGACTATTGGGGAACCTTTGGGTTATTTTCACCGCTTTTTCACTTGCATTCACCCTGCACTCCTACCGGAGTGCCTTTGATATGCATTGACTTTCGGTATGTTTTAACCCAAAAGACAGTTTGTTTCTATTCACGTCAAAATGCCCCAAAAGTATGGACTCGGGCTCCCCAAAATACCCCAAACAGACTTTGAAGTTAATTTTTTGCACTTGAGCCAAGTCATGGTTGTTGAAAAAAAGGTTGTTTTAGCCCAACAGACCATATTTTTGACGTTTTAGCCCAAAGTTCAGGGCAACGGCCTCCCACAGTGTAATTGTTTCAGACGCTCTGGGATTTTCTTGTCTTGAGCGACGGCGTTGATAATGGCGTGCGACGAATGCAACTCGTCAAAGGGAGGTTGGCCTGTAATGATTTCCTACAGGTACATGAGTATCAAGACATCGTACCTGGTTTAAGAATACCTACTAGCAACGTCTGCGAACGAGTTGGGAATCAGTTCAGTTGAATTCAGGGCTGGCGTCGAGGCTGATGGCTTACCATCCCAAACGCATATACGTCAGTTTCTTTGCACCTAGCCCCAGTGTCCGTCAATAATTCCGGCGCCTTGGTAAAATGATGAGTTGGATTGCACTGGTGGCTTTGAAAACTTACCATCCATCGAAGGGTCCCTCCTCCAGGATCCGTTTCGGACAGTTGGAGATTTATTCCGTGAGTAATCGATAACCCAAAGTCTGTTAGTTTCACGATCCCATCCGAAGAAACTAACACATTATCCTAGAATACGACCTCGGCTTCATCGAATACGTCAGACACTGTCAAACACTTACGCCCTTTAAATCACCGTGTACCTAAATTCCACTCGTCAGACACGTAGCGATCGCATGACAAGGTCTCTTACCACACCAATCTCATGCAAATACGATACAGCCTTGGCCAGTTGCTTACACTAACCGACAGGGTTATACTTGCGTGATAAAATGTTGTGGCACTACTCACCAGCGCAAAACGGTCCACATCCGGTTGCCGACTGATCAACGAGATCACACTTCCGTGCTCCATCCAGGGAGCTACCATCGCGAGGCAGTTTCGAAACTTGGCAAGACCGCGAAACTCGAGGATATTTTCGTGTTGCAGCCTGGACCAAGTGCATAACTCGCGGGCAGTCCGCTAACAAACAAAGAACGGTCAAATTCGCAAACACGATCAAGTTGCCGCCAAAAACGCACTTTCAGCTCCTTGCTATCACTATGAGTCGTCCGGCGCAAACATTTTACCGCAACTTGCGTCCCGTCATCCAGTGTAGCGCGATACACATCCGCGAGACCACCGCATGCAATCGGGTGAAGCGAACAGCGAGAAGAATCGGACGTAAACTGTTCTGTCAGGTCCTGTACGCCGGAATCGTCGGTAAAATAAGCCATGACGTGCTCTATAGGCTGTCCGGTTTGCAACTTGGTAAGTATCTATTTGGATATTATAGCATGGTCTTACGGTTGCGGCCGTAACAGCAAAGCGACTCGAAAGCCACGGGTGAACTTTGAAGAACTTGGGGAAAGATATTTTGAATATTTTCGCGTTTCCAGCGAATATATGCGTACCTCCTGGAGTCGGAAAGCAAAATGCGTGGGGGTGCGGGTCCAGGACAATGCGTCAGGCCAGGACCAAGATTTTGCGAAACTTCCAAACCTTCTGTCATCAAAAGACGATTATTCGCCTATTTTCATGGGGTAGAGAAAAGGTGCTCACAATCTATCATACAAGATACGCCGATTACGAATGAGACTGGAGGAAACTGGGTTTGAAAACTTGCCTCCTGTATCGGAAATCTCTGTGAGTTATACCGTACCAAAAGTCAGAGACACAGCACATACATCCTATAATTGCCAATCTTTCTCAAGGGCTCAACTTTCGGACGAATTGGGGCTCACCGGCTAGAAGCGAGCCCGTTGATTCCATGTTCAAAGATGTATCTCCAGCAGCTGAAATGACTCACATCCTGGTTGCATTCGGGGATATGCTCAGTCAGTACAAGTACTCAAGGGGAACGAGAGCCCCCAACTCACGGGCTATATGGGGATGGGCAATTACACTTAGTGCAACCAACGAAAATTCACTCGGAGATACACTCACGATCTGTGGGTCGCGTCAGTGATCAAACACCAAGTACAATGTATGGGCGTACATTCTAAACAACGTCCATTGCGCGATAACTAGCATAATTCACATTTGCCCTGTTGAAACTTGACACACAGACTTACGGACTGACGAGCATGCGATTCGTTATTCGTAAACAACAATTCTGGCGCGAAACTTACTATCTGGGATCACAGAACGGGATGATACATCAGTACCGTGGGTATATCAGCAATGCCGGGATCTACGTACATACTAACGAATAAAAGGTGGTACATGATTTATCAGTGATATAAAGATAAAGATAAATATAAACCCGCTTACAACCTGAACGCTCCCACAAACTCCGTGAGTCTCCTCCAAAAGTACTATACGCGCAATAACGCACCAGCTGCACATAATCCACCGTCAGCACACGCTTGACCATACACACATAACTTACACTCTGGAGAGCAATCCAAGTATCGGATCGATCATGAGTAAACCAAATTTTGGGTATATGGAAAACCAACATTCTGACGTCAAGGATTAGAGACAAGTGGTAGCGAAATACCGTGTACGCACTTGCCAGATAATTTCAACCACTTAAGTAAACCCCGCTACAAACGCTCGAGCCAACGACTTACCCGCTGAAACAAAAGAAAGAAATTAGTAGAGAAGTTAAATACGAAGTACCAAGCAACGTGCTTGCTGTATGCGCAGATTTCCCACCGAAAGCTTAACATCCTCCAGGACGCAGGACTAAAACCACGTACAACCTTATTTAGTCAAATATTAGAGTCGGTCATCAAGCGATGTCTCATGGGCAAGGCTTACAGGCTAGAGCTCTAAAAATCAGCCTCTGGATGCTAGACGACTTGCGTACTCACAATCATCTGGGGAAAGTCGCGATACAACATCAACTGGCAATAACTGCAGAAGACGAAAACCAACGAACCACCTGCGCATGAATGAGTATTCGTAAACACCGTGGACGGGCAAGGAAGAACTTGCATGTTCGCTTTGCGTTTCCGGCTGGTATATATGAACTTGTTGAGAGTGTCCTAGTTTGTGGTCATATCCCAAACGTACCTCCTACAATAATAAAAAGGTGAACGTTCGTTCTAAACCTCGGTGGGGAGACTCACGGGCTACATATTATCAGCCAAACATTCATCAAAAACCAGGGGAAGAGGTACAGAATCGCGACTCACATCCTAGTCATCTCAGTCATTGCAGGTCCACCGGGGTTTGAAGACTTACCATCTAAGGCCGAGACACCGGGGGCCTCGCTTGTGAGTGGGTATTCTCAGGACGGGGTCGAGAAGTTACTGACGTCCTGAAACCACGGTCGTTCTTTGGCTCATAAGCAAAGACGAGCGGCTCACAGGCTGGGATTGTAGGTCAGGAAACAAGGAATCGTAGCAACTGCATGTTTACTCACAATCTAGTGTTTGCGAATGTTGGTTGACCATCGCAGGTTGTAGCTGGCCGGACTCACCAACTGCCAAAGTACCGAGTTCAAGCGACAGTACCACGCGACGAATGGACTTACGTCCTTCCCAGAATGCTTCAGAACAAGTTTGAGCGCGAAACATGGGGGTGCTCACATGCTATCGAGTAAAGCCAATTAAATCGAAGTGTAAATTCTCGGAAATAAGGTGGAAAGACGTACGTCCTACAGCACGTCAGCAAAGAGCGGGGATAGCAAATTTCAATTTACACACCATCTACAGGTACAAGTAGGTCCGTCTTTAAAAGCAGAATAGAAAGAATACTCACGTTCTGGAAAAGGATTAATACCAAGAGGCAGGATGGATTACAAACTCACCCTCTGTCGAGTTATTCATGATTCACAGATCAAGTCTAACTACGGTCTTGAATTATGACTCACCCGCTAAATCACCATGAATCAAAAATCAACTCTAATAAGGAACTCGACTGACCGCCTAGACACCGATCCACACGACACATAAATCTACCCCTATCAAATAATGTCCCCTGGCATATAAAACTCACCGTCTAGATCAAACCCAAACACCTCGTGTTCAACCACGTTTGTGCCGATTTTGAATTACGACTTACCACCTGTGACCAAGGTAGAGTTAGAGGGGCGATGGATTGTGGATAAGGGTGGGGATACGAACCCAGTTGTCGAGTTGTTGCTTGATCTCCGGCTTTTGATGGTGTGCGGTCGTGAGGTTTGGGGGGTGGGTGTTTTGCACAAAGGGGTAAGGGCGTACCTTGAGGTCGAGGCACTCATGCTCCTATCAGCCAAGCCGTCAGAAACTAAGCCCGCAGGCCGCATCCTCACAAGTCTCTTTGTCGAAACCTTGAAATCGGATATCAGGCTGAGAAATGGGGCACAAAAGTGAAATATAATTGGATATGGGATAGGGGCTTGGTGGTGGTTGGGGTTGAGATGGGGAGTACTGTAACGGTGCATAGGCCAGACTTTCCCCTGACAGCTGTGTATTATGTCATGTCGAGAGGTTGAAGATGTGTTAACACTCGATGCATAGATGGGTCAACGGCCAAAAGCACTCGGCGACGTGACACTGCCGTCGAACATGACGACGTGAAACTCGTATTGTCGGACATTAGCACGGCCGACAACAACGGAGAACAAAGACACTGAATCACTGCAATTAGCGGCTGTCCGAGGCGGGGCACTGAGCCCCGTGCAGTGGTTACCGGAACCATCCACGGATCTTAAGCGCCGCAGGCAGTCCACCGCAACACTACTTGACCACCACGTCTGTCCACTGTCCGCACCATCCGCCCCACAGGTCAGTCCGTCGTCGTCGCTGCGACCTGTGCTGACACCGCTGCAGACGTCCCCGAACCGCAAATCATGACTGGCAACCCAAGCATCTCGCTCTCGCCTGCGCCGCAGACCCACTCGACGCTCTCCCCGCCCGGCCGGTCCACGAGACCCAACTCGCAAGTCATCAGCCCCATCGCACTGAGCACCGCCCGTCTCGCCGGGAACCGCTCGCCCAACTCGATCCCGAGCAGCCCGACCAGCGTGTACGTCCGTCTAACAAAGCCGAACATCAGTTATATTGATGTTGACCGATGGGCAGACATTCGAGTTCGAGCGCCATCTTTGAGCGCGATATTGAGCAGCTCTCTTCGCCTCATCCGTCGAGCATGCGCGATCCCCACCATACGGCCCGTGCCATGACCCACGAGCTCGACGCCGCGGTGCCTTCGGTCCTCAGCAGCGCCGTCAACGCGCTCAACCTCGGGTCCGAGGACGACATCAGCGTGATCGCGCCCGCGTACATGCCCATGTCGCGCTTTGGCAACAGTGAGTCTTGCTCTCTTGTCCGACGCTGGAAAACCGCATTTTCTGCCTCGCTTGTGATGCTTGGCGATAGATCAATGACGTCTTTCACCTGCCACACCACCACCTGACTACTCCAATTTTCGTCATCCCCGTCGCTAACTATCCTCCCCCCAGGTCGGAGCCCGTCCCCAACAGCCCGGCCCCCACTCGTCGAACGCCAAAGCACAGGCCCGCATCTCCCCGGCGCATTCCCAGGTTTAAGCACATCTCCCCCAACAAGCGCCTCTCCGCCTTCAAGTGATACGAACCCGCCCGCGCTCTCGGCCGGCCCAATCTCCCCTTCTTCCCCTCTCTCGCCCACCACCCCGCCTCCCCCTACCGCCCGCCCGCGCCCACGAAAATCCAACCCACAGCTCTCAACCGATACGGCTTCAAAGAGGCTAAGCTTCATATCCTACAACGACCTCTTGGTGTCGACCCCCTTGGCCAGCATGCCGCTTAGCTCTTTCACCTCAGGCCAAGACGCGCCGCCCCACTTGCCGGGTGTTGTCGGCTTGCACGGCCACTCGAACACGAGCGTGACCGGAGGACTGAGCGCGCACGAAGGTGAAGGCGGGGACGGCGGAGAATTTGATCGAGAAGGTTTGGGACGGGGGTTGGAAGAACGGCTCGAGGCCGTGTTGGCGCAGGAGCGGTCGTGATTTGGTGGCTGTTCTTTTGTCAAGATGGGGTTGAGGAGAAATGGGGTCAAGTGACGCTTTTTTGTGTCAAGTGATTCGCTGTGAATTTGTCGCCCTGTTCTTGCCCTTGACCCTGTCGTTTTTTTCTTTCTTCTTGGTATCTGTCTGTTTGTTCTATGCCCTCTAGGCCATACCCTACACCTACTGACCTATGTCATATGCCACTCCCATTCGTTACACTACACACACCGGGACCTACAACTTGTTCTCTATCGTCTTGGGTTTTGTTCGTATTTTTACTCTACAATACTAGGTGTAATAAAGATCTTGCTTATATTACTTGAAAAGGCTTGCTCGGTTTTCGTTGGGGGATGAGCTGATGATCCCGTTTGTGGGTGCGGGGTTTGAGGTCGGGCGGTGCAGCGGTGACGTATGGGTGTTTATGTAATCGTGGTAGATGTGTGGTGAGGAAGATTTCCAGTATGTGTGGTGAGCGGGATGATGGCAGTATGACGATGAGCGGGCGTGGCGTGGCGTGGTAGTGGTAGTGGAGTAGTGGAGTGGCATACGTGGAAAGTGCGTATGCTGTGGAGATTTAGCGAGGGTGTATGCGGTGTTGAGCAGCGCCAGTGCAAAGCTCGGCAAGTGTAACCGGTCTCGGGTGATCGAAATAAAGCGCTCAGTGATTTGTCGAGTTCCCTCGGCCGCGGGTGGTGGGGAAACAGTTGGGTGAATAGACGCAGTTCAACTTGGGGCGATTTGTTTATTTACGTTGGGACAAGGTCGATTCAAGGTAGGCACCTTGCAGTGACAGAGACTCTCCAGACACTATGCCAAACATATAAAAACTAACATTTTGGGGTAAGCGCCTCTCCCGGCGCATTGCTTCCATGTATTAGATAGCTCAAGATTAGTTTGGCCATCTCACGCTACGCTCGATTGAGTTCGTTCCGGCGCATATAGCAAGGTGCTTGCCTGCGTTACTTGCATTCACATGTCTAGTCTCACGCTCTCATGAGTCAAGAGCTGTTCGCGAAACTCCGTATGAAGACTTTCCGTTGCTCCAGGCGCCTGATCATAAAATCAGCATTTTTTTCTTATGCTTCGTTCATCCATGTGCTCGGCCCAGCCCTGCAAATGGAGAAATATAGATTGAGTAAATGGATCTACCGGTATCCCCGACATCCCGAAATCGATTTACTTCTGGCTGATGTTAGTTTACGGGGGAGACACCGGGGGAAAGAGCGTACCGGAAGGAAAGACGATATTTGGCGATACTCACTAGAGGCAAGGGCCCAGCAGGTGTTGTGGCGCTGTTAGGTATGCCCATCGCATCAGCGTATCCACATTCAGCCAGTATTCAGCCCTCGTCGACGCCGATAGTAATCGGGGAAAGTGGGCGTCGACCAGCTATAGATCGGTGAATTACGAGCCCAGTCCTTCGGGTAAGGGTGGTACCCGAGATGCTGTTGATTAGCGCCCGCTATTTTGGCATTCTCTGCAGCCCTGCTTCCCACCTGTCGTCCTCCGGAACACACCTCGGGATTTTGTGCTCACGCTATTTGCACAATGTCTATGCTCCTGCCGAGGAGTTATTCGACGGGCTCTAGGTCGGCAAGACGAGATAGCCCGGCCGAGTTGGAACCTGCTCAAGAGCCAGATTCAAGCAACCCACAGTTTAGAAGTGTCGAAGTTCAGGTTCAAGTGGGTCAAACTTGAAAAAATTGTACGACAATTGACCAATGAGTCCGTAGCCTGAGGAAACTCCCCAGGATGTACCCAACGACGAGCCTACGAATGTTGTCGAGGACAAACTAGCTGATCCCGAGACTAGCGCCCAACCACCGCTTGACCCGGAGGCCAAATACGAACAGAATCTTAAAAAGGCGCAGGAAGAGGTGTGCGGCCACTGTGCTTAGGCGCCAATGGTTATACTCACTGAATTCTTCAGTGGGCACAAAGACGCAAGGCGGGGTACGAAGACTATGGTGCCGAGATGGCAAAAGATGCCAAGATATGGCAGGTTTACGTCAAGGAAACTGATAGGGCGGACGAGGAATTGGTTGATGGCTGGCACAAGTGAGTAAGGCTGCTTCCAGCATGCTTTTAGTCTGATGCGATGCTCGGTTCATCCAGGTCGCTCGATGTACTTTTGAGTAAGTACACCCTCTTTCTGTAATGGCTTTCGTAGAAACTAATGGGGTCCAAGTTTTTGTAAGCACGCAGAAACCAAATTAGCAAAGTTCAATCCGCCTTAACTTCGTATTTTAGGCTGCATTGTTTTCGGCAATCTCAACCGCGTACGTCAAATAAAAGTGTCCATTTGAATGATATGATAACGCCACGTGTTTTGATAGTTTCGTTGGCATAAGCTCTCAAAGTCTTCAGCAAAATCCTGCTGACACCTCTGCGCAAACCCTCCTCGTGATCTCGCAAACCCTCCTTACTATGTCAAGTGGCGGGCCGACCAACTCGTCATCCTCGGCAGCCGACCAAGCGTTTCCTGGATTCAAGCCCTCACGTGCTGCTGTAGCGGTAAACGCACTCTGGTTCTTGTCCCTCAGTCTCAGTGTTGCCGTATCTCTTATCGCCATGTTAGCCAAGGAGTGGTGTCACGCGTTCATGTCTGGTCGAACTGGCGAGACCTATGAGCGGGCTCGGCTCCGACAGCGTCGCTGGAACGAGATCGAGCGTCTGAAGATGATTGACGTGTTGACGCTGTTACCTCTATTAATGCATTTGGCCCTTTGTGAGTAGTTTCAGTTCGTATTTCCTGGTTTCTGGATCGACTCAAGCTCCATACTAGTGCTATTCGCCATCGGCTTGTGCATATATCTTTGGAACATCAACATACCTGTCGCTATACCGGTTGTGGTAATAACCTCGATCTTTACGCTCATCTACGCGTCAACCGTCATCCACTCGCTTACTGTCGAGAATTGTCCCTACACCACGGCGTCGTCTAAGCTTGTCAAGTCGTATATCGGAACGTGGTTTACCTTGGTCGCACCTGATCTGAGCTCGTGGACGAGAAGCGCCATCTCACTGTTCCAGTCATGGATTACAAAGGTCATTGGGCCGTTCAAAGGCTTAATTACAAAAGCCCGAGCTCATGAGTTCGCAGCGTACAAGCATGTCGGGCCATGGGTAACAAAAGCTATATCATACTTCACAAAATGGACGAGGAGGTCTACTGCCGTTTTGGATACTGAACCTATAGTAGACGACCAAAGAATGGACATTACGACAAGCCGGATGCTGAGTTGGCTCCTTCAGAATTGCCACGACTCGAATACCACCAGCCTTGTTATCCAATCGCTTGCAGGTGCTGAACCGTGGCTACCTCGTTTGCCTCTGCTGGAGAAAGATGTCTTGAGCCTCGTATCCCAAGGTCTCGACAAATATTTTGAGTTTGACGATTGGAGACAGCTCTATTACTTGAGAGCCGGTAGTTCGCCCGATATGGCATCTCTGTATTTGCGTGCGCTACATTTTCTACTGGGGTATTACAACGGTCATGGCTTTATTCTTCACGGTGCCGAGCCTCAGGGCTTAATAAGAAGCACCTGGGCTCGAGATTTCTACCCAAGGCACAACGGTGGCTTTGTCTCTGGACTTGAGGGGGACGGGTAGGTGACATGTACCCCACCTCGTATTCAAGATTTTCTGATGAGACTCTCCATTAGGTTGAGCTTCCGAATAGAGTCATTCTCTGAATCTGTCAACATCATTGCTTTCCGGCACAACTCCTCTCTCGCCGTAACATCCGAAGCAGAACCACAAATTAGATATTTGGACATGCGGCAGGATGCAACGGTTGCAATGATTGAACAGCACCTCAGCAATGATATAGTACTCCATCCTGCCGCATTGAGCGCCATGATTCGGCAAATGACCAACAGGCTATGTCTGCCAACCCAGGCTTGGGAAGGCTTCCCCGAGGTCCCATACCTGCTATGCATCCTGCTGCTACGGATTTACGTGCATTCGGAGAACCACGACAAGTACCAAGATCTCCATCATGCGATTGCCGTAGCTCTTGGGGCAACCGTGCTGAATTTTGGTACATTCCCTGGCTGGACTCACCCTCCTGATCACGCCATTTCCTCTCGAGCTGCGGAATTAGTTGCGTACCACAACCCTCCTAGGTCAATCCACTACCGGGGGAAACAATTGCCATACAGGCGCTCTAGAAACTTGGAAATAACGAGGCTGCTGCATTTTGGCCTACGAGGCCTCCTGGAGCTCCCTTTAGCTTATATCTTTACGAGCAGCGATCTTGAAACCTGGGTTACGGCTTTCAATCAAGCACATGATGGATATTTCTCAGATTACATCCCAATTCACTCCATCCCACAAACGTTTACTGTTGGCGTGCACACCGCTCGAGCTGTGTCCCAATATGTGAACACCTACCCGCAGATCGGCGGTTCTTCTCCGCAAGGCACTGGATGGATGGACTGTTTCTCCGCCCTTTGCTCCTGGAATTTAAGGGTTCTGGATGACTCGGTAGATGATCATAGAGCGGTGCACTCAACCCTCTTGAGCCTGCTCTGCACGGTTATCTCTCCTGAGCAGCAAATCGCTTGTTCACCGCTCCTATCCTTGTCTTCTGCCGGGTGTTCAAAATCATGCCTTGAGTTGATTTCAATCGACACTCTGAGTATGCTTCTCGCCACCTCGCTTTCGGGAAACAAGTACACGGCTCCTGTTGCAATGCGCGAGCTGTGGTCTTTGACCAACTCTATGCTCGTGCTCTCAGGAGAGTCACTAGTTATCAGGTTTCTACTCCAATCTCTCGTGGCTGCTGATGCACCTCTGCCAACGAATGTCAACGAAACAGGCCTTCTGAAACGATGGTTCCCACATATTCAGACAATGTGTGCTGTCTCACCTCGGGAGGTTGTCAGTAGTGGGCTTTTGGGCGCCCTCCAGGACTATTATTATTCGTCGGACCACTACCTAGACAGGGTCGTGTTGTTTTCCGATGAGCAAGACGGCCCAGATGAGGAAGAAGCATTCCGCGTAGCCAATATCTTTGATCGGCTTGAGGTCGAGTGTAATTCGGCGTTAGCTTTGGAACGACGAGCTTGGAGAGAATTGCCATTTGACTTATCGGTTGGAGAAGACAGCCAGGAGGAATAATTCTGTAAGCAAAGCCAATTCTGTGTTAGGCCGTGTTTCGTTATTAATTGAAGGATTTGCCATAATCAGGTGTCGCTGTCTTATATTTTGGTGGTCGATTTCTGAGCGTCTCTGGATGGAGCGATGATTCCGCATACATACAGTCCGCTCGACCCTATTTGTTGACTTTCTTGCACGATTTATTCTTCCTTGGGACCCCCTCTGTTTAATTAGTCACTGTAACGGTTGGTCATATACAATTATTCTCCACTTCGCGTGGAACGCTGCTTGCTCATGTATGCGCCTCAGTACGCCTATGGTTGTTTCCCTGTACCTATTCTCGTTATACTTACTGCGAATAAACTGTGTTTCGGATTGTTCTTACTGCGCCGACTAAGTCTGCGCTTCTACCGATTCGTTATGCGACTCATTTGACTACGGGAACACCCCTGACGTTTGGGGCGCGTGGTCTTTGACACTCGTAATATCCTTTAATCTGTCATTGGCTGCAAAGATTTCCTCTCCATGTAATAATATAATATTTCCAACTCGTATTTGGTGGGAGCAAAAAAAAAAAAAAAAGAGTGGAGGCGCCTGAACAGGAAAAAATGGCTGGGCCGCGGGCCTACGAGCCGCACTCGAGCTTTGGGAATCCAGCCGTGCTTGCATCCCCAACCTTGCCGGAGGCCGAGTTGACCAATAGGTCGTGCCATACTATACACCACTCGTGACCGGCGCCAGCCCCACCCCTAGCCCAGTATATCTCTTGGCGCAATTGCTTCGATTTGTGGGATACTGATCTGCGGGCCATACAAGCTGCGCCGGCGCGTGGTGTATGGTGTGGCACGACCTCTCAGTCGGCTCAGCCTCCAGCGAGGTTGGAGGGCGCGAGCGTGGCTGGATCCCCAAAGCTGGAGTGCGACTCGCAGGTCGGGTGGGACCAGCCGAGAGACCGGTGGGGCGGTGGGCGGAGAGAAAAAGTGAGGCGCAACGGCGGATGCTGCCATGGTGTGGTCACGGCGAAGCGCAGAGTGTCGTGTCGTTGTGCGAGCCATAACGGACCCAGGGAAAGGTGAGATATTACTTGGTCGAGGTGCCCAAGGACGCCGTGATTCCAGCAGATGTCGCTGCCTTGCTACGCTTGTCCATCGCATCAACGTATCCTAGAAGGCGGCAAACATCCAGCGCTCGTCGATGCCAGTAGCGATCGGAGAAAGTGCGTGTCGATCAACTTACGAGTTCCGGGTAACGATGATACCCGAGATGCTGTTGATTAGCGCCCGCTATTTGGACACGCTCTGTTGTCCTGTTTCCCGCCTCTATCGCCCTCCGGAACATACTTGGACTTTGCACTCACGCCGTTTGCACGATGTCTATGCTCCTGCCGAGGAGTTATTCGACCGGCTCCAGGTCGGGAAGACGAGATAGCCCGGGTCAGACCGAGTTGGAGCCTGCTCAGGAGCCAGATTCAAGCAACCCGCAGTTTAGAAGTGTCGAAGTTCAAGTTCAAGTGGGCTAAACTTGAAAAAATTTGTATGAGAACTGACTAATGGGCCCGTAGCCCGAGGAAACTCCCCAGGATGCACCCAGCGACGAACCTGCGAATGTCGTCGAGGACGAACCAGCTGATCCCGAGACTAGCGCCCAGCCACCGCTTGACCCAGAGGCCAAATACGAACAGAATCTTAAAAAGGCGCAGGAAGAGGTGTGGTCCCTGTGCTTGGGCGCCAAGGTTATATTGACAGGATAGTTTAGTGGGCACGGAGACGCAAGGCGGGATACGAGGACTATGGTGCCGAGATGGCAAAAGATGCCAAGGTATGGCAGGTTTACGTCAAGGAAACTGATAGGGCGGACGAGGAATTGGTTGATGGCTGGCACAAGTGAGTGAGGCTGCCTGCATTGTGTCCCTGGTCTGACGCGATGCTTCGTTCACCTAGGTCGCTCGATGTACTTTTGAGTAAGTACACCCTCATTCTATGATGATTCTGTAGAAGCTAACAGAACCGAAGTTTTTGTAAGTGTACAGGAGCCAAGCTAGGGAATCCTTCTTAGCGTTAAGTTTTAGGCTGCACTGTTTTCGGCCATCTCTACTGCGTATGTTTAGCAGAGGTGCCCGTTTGAGTTATATACTAAGGCTTCCTTGTCTGACAGTTTCGTTGGCATAAGCTCTCAAAATCTTCAGCAAAATCCTGCCGACGCCTCTGCACAAACACTCCTCGTGATCTCGCAAACTCTCCTTACTATGTCAAGTGGCGGGTCGACAAACTCATCACCCTCGGCAGCCGATCAAGCGTCCCCTGGATTCAAACCCTCGCGTGCTGCAGTAACAGTAAACGCACTCTGGTTCTTGTCTCTCAGTCTCAGTGTTGCTGTATCTCTTATCGCCATGTTGGCTAAGGAGTGGTGCCATGCATTCATGTCCGGTCGAACTGGCGAGACCTATGAGCGGGCTCGGCTTCGACAGCGTCGCTGGAACGAGATCGAACGTCTGAAGATGATGGATGTGCTGACGCTCTTGCCTCTGTTAATGCATTTGGCCCTTTGTGAGTAGTTTCAATCAGTGTCCCCTAGCTTCTGGATCGGCTCAAGCTTCTTACTAGTGCTATTCGCCATCGGTTTGTGCGTATATCTTTGGGACATCAACATCCCCGTCGCTATACCGGTTGTGGTGATAACCTCGATCTTCACACTCATCTACGCATCTACCGTCATTCACTCGCTCACTGTCGAGAATTGTCCATACACCACGGCGTCATCCAAGCTTGCCAAGTCGTATATTAAAGCGTGGTTTACCTTGGTTGCACCTGATCTGAGCTCGTGGATGAGGAGCGTAATCTCACCGCTCCAGCCATGGATTAAAAAGGCAATCGGCCCGTTCAAAGGTTCAACTACAAAAGCCCGAGCTCGTGAATTCGCATCATGCGAGCGTATCGAGCCATGGGTAACAAAAGCTACATCATACTTCACAAGATGGACGAGGAAGCCTACTGCCGTTTTGGATACTGAACCTATAGTAGACGACCAAAGAATGGACATTACGACAAGTCGTATGCTGAGCTGGCTCCTCCAGAACTGCCACGACTCAAATACCACTAGTATTGTTATCCAATCGCTTGCAGGCGCTGAACCGTGGCTGCCCCGTTTACCTCTACTGGAGAATGATGTATTGAGCCTCATATTCCATGGTCTTGACAAACATTTCGAGTACGACAATCGGGGACAATTCTATTACTTGAGAGCCGGCAGCTCGCCTGATACAGCATCTTTGTATTTGCGTGCACTACACTTTCTACTGGGGTATTACAACGGTCATGGCTTCATCCTTGACACTGCCAAGCCTCAGAACTTGATAAAGAGCACCTGGTCTCGAGCTTTCTACCCAAGGCGCAACGGTGGTTTTGCCTTTGGACTCGAGGATGACGGGTAGGTGATATGTACTCTACCTCATATCAACAATGCTCTGACAGGAATATCTATTAGGCCGGGCTTCCAAATTGTATCCTTCTCTGAATCCATCGACACCATTGCCTTCTGGCGTAACTTCTCCCTCGCCATAACATCCGAGGCAGAACCGCAAGTTAAATATTTGGACATGTGCCTGGATGCAACGGTTGCAATTATTGAGCAGCACCTCAACAATGATATAGTACTCCATCCTGCCGCATTGAGCGCCATGATTCGGCAAATGACCAACAGGCTGTGTCTGCCAATCCAGGCTTGGGAAAGCTTCCCCGAGGTCCCGTACCGGCTATGCATTCTGCTGCTACGAATTTATGTGCATTCAGTTAACCACGACAAGCACCAGGACCTCTATCATATAATTGCTGTAGCTCTCGGGGCTACCGTACTGAATCTTGGTACATTTCCTGGCTGGGTTCACCCTCCCGACTACAATCATTCCTCCCGCGCTATGAAGTTTGTTGCGTACCATGATCCTCCTAAATTGATTAGCTATCTGGGGAAACGATTGTCATATAGGAGCTCCAGAAGCCTGGAGGTATCGAGGCTGCTGGAATTTGGTTTGCTCGGACTCCTAGAGCTCCCCTTAGCCCATATATATACGAGCAGCGACCTTGAAACCTGGGTTATGGCTTTCAACCAAGTACATGACGGGTATTTAATGGATTACATTCCGATACACTCGATCCCACAAACGTTTACTCTTGGTGTGCACACCGCTCGAGCTGTGTCCCAGTACGTGAACATGTACCTGCAGAGCAGCGATTTTTCTCCGCAAAGCGCTGGATGGATGGACTGTTTCTCCGCCCTTTGCTCCTGGAATTTAAGGACTCTGGATGACTCGATCGATGATCACAGAACTGTCCACTCAACCCTCTTGAATCTATTATGCACGGTCATCTCCCCCGAGCAGCAATTCGCTTGTTCACAGCTCTTATCTTTGTCTTCCGTTGGGTGTTCAAAATCATGCCTTGAATTAATTCCAAGCGACACTCTGAGCACGCTTCTAGCCACCTCACTTTCGGGAAGCAAGCACACGGCTCCCGTTGCAATGCGCGAGCTGTGGTCTTTGACCAACTCAGCCCTCGTACTCGCGGGAGAATCATTCGCTATCAGGTCCCTACTCCGATCTCTCATGGCTGCTGACGCACCTCCGCCAACGAATGTCAACGAAACAGGCCTTCTAAAACAATTGTTCCCACATATTCAGACAATGTGCGCTGTCTCACCTCGGGAGGTTGTCAGTAGTGAGCTTTTGGGCGTCCTCAAGGACTATTATTATTCGTCGGACCACTACCTAGACAGGGTCGTGTTGTTTTCTGATGAGCGAGATGGTCCAGATGAGGGAGAAGCATTCCGCGTGGCCAATGTGTTTAATAGGCTCGAGGTCGAGTGTAATTTGGCGTTAGCTTTGGAACAAGACGCTTGGAAGGAATTACCGTTTGACTCATCCGTTGGAGAAGATAGCCAGGAGGAATAATTCTGTAAGCAAGATCAATTTTGTGTTGGGTCGCATTTCGTTATTAAATTGAGGAATTTTCTATAACCACAGGTCGTCGTCGTAAGCCTTTGGAGGTAGCGATAGTTCCGCACGCATACAGTCTACCCGACTCCGTTTATCAGCTTTCTTGCACGATTGTTTCTTCCCTAACATCCCCCTCCGTTTAATTCACCACCCATGAGCTTTGGGGCACACGGTTCTTGATACTCATATGCTTTACGATACCATAACATGCAAATATTGGTGTCCTTGCACCATATCTCCTGGAATATGCGTGCTATCAACGTGAAACCTTGTACACAGACAGATTGTCGTGCCATCTACCCACAGGATTCACTTGTCTCGGGACCACAGTAGGTCATGTAGGCTCCCGTACATATAGTTCATTGCCGTACTTTTCTGGTGGTGACGGCCTGAAATGCCAATGAGGTTTCGTTTGTTCAAGTTTAATCACATATTTATATCTCCTGCTTTCGCATACCCACTCAACATATCCGCCATTTTCTCCTTCTGGTCGCGCTTTCGCTGTAAAATCACTGCCTCAACGCGCGCCGATTGTTCCTTTGCACAACTCACATATTTGGAGGTAGTGGCAGTGCAGGCAGTCGCACCAATCACATGCCATTCCTATACTCCCCCATATAATCAATGAAATACCTATCTCATCCCTGCCCTTTCCCTCCTGAACCACATTTAAATGTAGCCACGACTTTATTATCTAGCCTGGATCGTTCCAGCACAGCCGGTTGGTTCCCAGTTTTACATACAAACAAGTAGTGCTTTTCCACGACATCTTGGTACAGTACACACAGGAGCTATGTACTCAACATACAACAGCCAGCAGCATAATGCCCACCCAAACTCATCGTATCAAAACAGCCCGGCTAAATCCGCGAATGGATCTTTCGCACCCTGCCCCTGCTGCGGTGGAGCAGCTGCGGGCGGAGCCGGTGCAGTCGCAGTTGCAGCAGCGGACCCGGGGCGAGGTGTCGACGGTAGCATTATCCCGCCCCCAAAATGGCTCTGTCCCTGGGCGCCCGGAGTAGAACTCCCGAACGGCGAGTTGGTCCTGCCCCCAGCCATACCCCCAAGTTGAATCGGTCCGCCCGTGGACGTCCCACCAAACTGGCCAAATTGGGGTTGTGGCGGCTGCATAGGCTGTTGGTTGAACGCGGCCATAATGCTGGCACGTGGGTCACCGTGTTGGGTTGGCGGTGGGGAGGGTGCGGATGTAGGTGGGGGCCCAAAGAGGCCGTCTAGGTCGTTGGCGGGATTGGAAGGTGCTGTTGGTGCTGTAGTAGTGCCCGAGTCGTCTCCGAAAAAGTCAATTAAATCGGGCTTAGGCCTGTGAAGGGTGCCATATTAATATATTTTTGCTGAACGAAAAATCAATGCGAAAAACGTACGCGGCGCCAGAGGCGAAAGGAGTTTGTTCAGCAACGGCAGAGTAGTCCCCTTTCTGGTATCGGTCGTATCTATCCAAGACGTTGTTGATCATGTCGTTGATATGCAGGAAAGTATCTGCGTTGCCCGCTCAATCTCAGAAAGCAGGACTCGATGAAGGACGGCATACCGAGAGATTCTGGGTCGCCTTCCTCCGCTTCCCCTATCCACTTCTGGATCCTTGGCCTAGCCTGACGACATACATCCGCCACTTGCTTTGCGTATCGGGGTCGGTACGTCGGGTTTAACAAGGTAACAACCATTTACTCACATCATAAGCGTCTCCCTTGGCGAACTTTTCGCCCCTCGAAGCGTCAAAGTTGTCCAGGAGTTCGCTAAGAAGGATGACCTGCGCATAGCGGTTAGAATGGAAAATACATAGGTTAGCAAACAGCATACCTTGGCTTGTAACTTTTCCAGCTCATGCAGCGTCTGTTTTCGATAATCGGGCTTTGCGTCCGGGTTCTGTTGAAGCTCATGAGTGCTTGGCAAGGGACCATCGCCAGAGAGATCGTGAACATACAGCACCAGAGAGCGATTTCATCAGCTCTTGAGCGGCTGCCAGGTCCCGGGGCGTCCCTCTCCGAATCAGCTCTTGTAGTTTCTAGCTTACGAATAGTGTGAGATTAAAATTCGTGAAGCGCGGATCGTTGGCGCTCACCGCAGATTGTGCAGCCCTATCCTCTTCTTCGAGCTCCTCTGGGCTCTTGAGATTAGCGGTAGATGGCTGGGCTTGTTGGTTTCGAGTGTTATCTCTAAATCGATAACCTAACCGGCCTTGTCAGGGCCACGCTACCCAAATCACACGCTCGAGACACACCTTTGTAACCCAGTAGCCGATGCATATCCTTAATATTACCCAAATCCTCCTTCCATCGCGACTCTTTGCACAACGTCTCTCTCCACTCGTGAATCATGTCCAGGATACGTGTCATGATAGGACCCGGGAACGGCGGCGGCCGTTCAGGAAAGCGCCGTACGAGCTCATTAAGGAATTCTTTGGTCGCGATCTGGAGATGGAAGAGATGTCCGAGCGAGTTGACGAGGGTTTGGAGAAGATTGAGCGCGAGAATCGACACGTGGGGGTTCCGGTGGTTGATGTGATGAACAATGGCCATGGCCGCCTCACGCGGGCTGTAATTTCAATCAATTAGAGTTAGCGAATAACATGCTGCTTGCCATGCGCAACTCACGTATTAGCCTTTTTCTTTTTGATATACTCGACGAGCTCGAGGTTGAGTGCATAGTTCGGCTCGTGAAGGGATGGGTCGCAGGCGCGCTGGACCATGAGCTCCACGGGCGAGACCTGATTCCAAGTGTTCTGCAGCATAATTACGAGTCCAGACAAGTTCTAGATCAAGGTACAGTCAGAGGCTCATGGCAGTTGGTGACAATCCCCCCAAACCCTGTGCACGTGACCGCTGCACGTGACCGGCTCACTGCTACCCCCGACTCCCAAGCGCGAGGGGCTCGGTACCCCGAAAGGCCTGCGGCGTCTTGGTTAATCCACTCGGTCTCGAGCTTCCCCCGGCCTCGCATTGATGTGCTGTGGCCCTTTTTCGAGCAGCGTCCGTTTCTAGAATGGGCTCCCTGGTAGCACCCACTTGCGTGCCCTTCCGTCAAGGGTCACGCCGGCCACACGCGGTTTACGCGCGGCTGATTGAACTCCGGGTGGGTCGGTATATGTTCGAAGGAGCCGCCGAATTCGCACGCCCGGTCGTCCTTTCACCGAGCTGTTTGGCCGAGTTCTGCAGGTTGTATAAGAGCACGTTGCGAGATCGCGCTATCAATATCCCCTCATCCTCTCGATTTCCCAGCTCCGCAGCATCTCCAGCCATGTTTTCTACCTCAGCGATCGCACTCTTTGATGTCCGTGACTGGGTCATCGTCGGTAAGCCCGGTCTTGGCGTCGCTACTGACAATGACTGAAATAAGCGTTTTACAGTTACTGGCTCTGCCGTCGACATCACCAACCCTCTAGCTACCATCCTTGCTCATACTGGCGCCCACGTCTACGTCTGCCAGCCATTTCTGAGCGATAACGACGTGCCCGGCGATCTCGAATATCCGGGACAAACATTCATCAACATGGATGAGAGCAACAAAATGAGCATCGCGAATGCGGTGCGGATCGTTGAAACTCGGGTGAGTTGTCACGTTTCGATGCCAATTAAGATATCCACTAAACCGGATACACAGGAAAACCATGTCAACTTGGTTAGTCCGCACCAAGACGGCAGCGCCCATTGTCTGACCCCCAAGTGTTCCGTTTTCAGCTCATCAATGTCAACAGCGAAGGTTCCTCCATCGGTCGTCGGACCTCTTGGGACAGCTTCTTCAACAAACAGCAACCTCACTTCCTCGACTCCGCCTCGCAACAGACGCATGAAGTCGAAGACTGGGACCGAGTCTTTGGGACCAACATTTCCTCGTCCTACTTCATCGCCTCCGGTAAGTAGTTGTTCGGGCTTGGCACGCAGACAGAGAATAATTACATATGTGAATGACAGCATTTGGGGCGCTATTGCGAAGCGGTGCGGGATCCTATGGACGCGGCTGTGTCATCAACGTCTCCCGCCCGAGCAAAATCCCCTCGAACGCCCTAGGCGGGTACACCCTTCCTCCGGCGCTTGGTACATCTCTTGGTCGTCCTAGTGTAAGTCACGCCCTCCTACAGCTGCTATGCTAGTCTCCTCCGCACCACGCCTCACATCTGACATGACACCCGTTTACACAGGCATCCGACACAGCCCTCCAACAACTTGGCACGCTCCTCTCCACCGAACTCAACTCGTCCGTTCCGCGCCAGTCTCGGGTGAGAATCAACGCAGTGGTACTCCGTCAACCGGTATGTTATGCCATGTTTTCCGGACGTGTGTGTATGCAGGGTTAAAGCGGTGTTCGGCGATTTTACAGGCGGTGACCGGCTGCGCTGTTGCACAGAGCGTAGTATCATGCGCGGCTAATTCGTTTATAAACGGAGCGCTTGTTTCATTGGAATGATACGGAAAAAAGAGCAAAAAATAAAGGGTATATTTATTGGGTAGCCGGGAGAAGTGGTGGGTGAGGTGTGCTTATGCTTGTCCTATTTCTATGTGGGTGGTTGTTCGAGGATGTACCCCTTTTACTCTTCATGCCTTGATCAAACTACTCGCTTCCATGTATTCGCTATCCGCATTGATTAATACACTGCGCTGATTTCCATATTTCCGGTTCATGTGGGTCTAACGAGCGGCAAACATACGCTACCCTAGTTGCTGCTCCGGATGTCCAGTTTCCGTATTTCATGTCTCTCACCTCTATGCCAACTAACACCAGAGTCGGTGCACACTATCCGATCCACGGTAACAGACTCCAGGGTGGTCAGCTTAAGAGCAAGATATACCGGTATCACGTGATGATCTGATGACACATCTACGAAGACAACTTGCTACATTTCGCGATGGTCATCACCACACAGCTGAACGTATACGCGCTTAGCCAATGTACATGCCTATTCAACTTCTTGCAACCACTCCTTGCAACCATCCCTTGGGATGATGGAGCAGACGAAAGGCAAAGGGTGGCTGTATGCACGCCACCAGAATAAGAACTACGTATGCGCCGAATGGCTGATAGACTGACCTAATAATCCCACCGGAATAGCGCTCTGGTGGTGTGATCTCCACACCGTTCTCGTCCTTAGCTTTGGTTATCGTAAAGTTTGCCAATAGGTTGCTAGATATCTGGTTGGCAAATAGTTTGTTCAAAAAGGGGCCTACTTGCCTAACAGAAATCCACATCGATTGTCGCGCTACGTGCATACCAGGACAAATCCTCCAGCGGAAGCATTAGTGCCGAGCGAAGCCAAACCTGCATTTTGGCCACTTACCTCCGGCCAAAACCGAACGCGTAAGATTCTGGATCTGGGGGCGGGTTTGCTACAAGATAGCGCTCTGGCATGAATCGTTCAGGCTCCTCGTATACATCTGGGTTGTGCATAATTTTCCTGATATTCTGTTCTTAGTGTCCAGTTCCGACACGAGGTAGGAGAAACTCGCACCAAACATTTACAATAACGCCGGACCGCGCCGGAATCCGATAGGTTTTGCCTTCTGAAACTACATTGTTGTCATCCTCATGGCTTGACCGGTGCCCAACCATAGGAACGATGGGATGCCAGCGCAAAAGTTCGCGCACAAGCGCGCTCGTGTATGGTAGATACGGTCGGTCTGCGGGAGAGATCATTGTGCGAGAGCCGTCGCTGATCGGGCGCGACTGGAGGTACGTGGCAATCTCGGCTTGAGCCTTGGACTGTACTTCAGGGTATAGTGTCATGGCGAGGAAGAAGGATTGTACAGCAGAGACGGTGGTGTCGGATCCGGCAGCGTATAACGTTGCAGCGATGGACTATGGGGTTTTGCGTGAGTTGGAGCACAGGAATTCATACGACCGGAACACGCGCCTTGATATGCTCTTTAGCCTCGTCATCTACTGGTGTCCCATCTTCAGAGTATAATAGTTTTGACGTGAAGGAGTCTTCTGCAATCCCTGCAGCCTAACGCAGGTTTGAATCAGCTCTATGCGGCCGGAGGTTACTGAAACTTATTACCATCTGATCTTGCACGTATGCAAACGGCTCCTCGCGGTGGACAACGAAGGTACGTTTGGCTTCTAGGACTCGACGCTGAAAAGGTGCTATGGGGAGCCAGTCCGGAAGATAGCGTACTATGTCGAAGTGGTAGGTAAGATTTTGACTGGGAGGATTCTACGAAGCACGTACAAGGTGAGAATATATTAACGGCCCAGCCCCATGGCTGCAAACCTAAAATAAAACTCAGTAAACTGTATCCGGTTGAGGGAAATGCCGCACATTCAGAGAAGCCTGTCATGTGTTTCTCGGCGGTTTGTACGAAGCGATCGTCGAAGGATTCAACCTTGTATCCGTATCCAATGCGAACCGCTATGCTTGCTGCCAGGCTTGATTCATGATAAATCGTTAGTTCCGTTTTAAATATTGGAATGTGTTTGGATGTGACTGTTACTTACAAGCGGACGTGGTCCATAAAATCGTTGGGCTTCTCTATAAGCTGCTTCATAAATCGTTGAACTTCATGCTGCTGTAACGAGATGTAGTCGAGAGCCACACGATTATTCAAGGCACGGTTAAGCATAGTGCGGTAGTGTTTGAGCTTTGGGCCATATTGAAGAAACAAAATATCTTTGTCCCACCCGATCCTGTGTCATAAATGTTAGCACCACGTCTGATTGGTCTTAAGTAGACGGAACAGTTTACCCATCTCAATCTCTTCCTTGTCGGAATAATTTGCTCCCCGCTTTTCAAATAGCTCTGCCACGATATCAGGATCGGATACAATAAACGTGTATTGGTGAAGCATCCGGATGGATATTATGGGTCCTGCACATGGTGTTTCAGGCAGTGTGTTACGGGAGTAGTTGAAGTCTCACCGTGTTGGTCCGCGTATTCTGCAAACTTGAGCCAAAACGCACTAGCATTTGCAATCTAGCATACCAGTTAGTATACATAGATTATCAGTAACGAGACTTGTGCTGACATCCAGGGCATTTCCGAGTATCAAGTGGCCCTTTGGTCCAGGCGGGAGCGGGACGGAATGGCGCGACATATACCAAGAGTACAAGCCAACAGAGAACGCTGCGGTAATCAAAACTCCTGGAAGTGCGGGGTTATCCATGACGGAAGGGGGACGCTGGGTTCGGGTGTGAACTCGAGAGGGGGTACTCATATACTAAGCGTGCCCCAAGAACAGCGGGGTAGGGAGCCTTAAGACACGAGGTTAGCTATTTCAACGATACCGGTAAAGCCCATGCCGGGTTAGCCGTGGGTTGCAACATCGCGACGGCTTGCGGAAGGGGAAGACCGAGCATGCGGCTTGGCGGTCTAAGTCACGTAATTTCAGAGCCGATCCCGGTTTAATAGAGGGAAAAGTACTGGCTGGATTTACCCGGAATAGCCGCCTCCCACTCGTTTGACCCGCCCATTGAAGTTTATTCAGACAAGTTAACCTTTGCTAACGTGGGCTGGCGGTATAAAGGCAGCTGGTTACATGTTTTTCCGACAAGCCGCCGGGTGACGCAAGGAAGAGAACCAAGCACAAAGGGCAAAGGCCAGAGGAAGTTTATCCATGACGGGAAGGAAGTTCTGGGTTCGAAACGTAAGCAGGGGCGAAGGCATTTATACCTGGTGTGCTCTGGCGTAAAATGCCATTGCCGCCATGTATCAACAGACCACAGGTTGTTTGGCTCCGCATTTCACACGGCTAGACTTGGCCACGGAGTTGTACAAGTGGTTTGCGCCACAACCTGCGGGGATGGTAGACCGAATACTTGACCGTGGGGCTATGTGCTGTTGCGTGTCGCTGGTGGGTTTGAGCGCTCGTTCAGCATTATTTCTTCGATCAACTTCCCGCACGGCCGCCGGCTTCCCCATCCAAGAATAAACTTGCGACGGGCACGCTGTGTATATTTGATTTCCTAAGCGGGGAGGGGGGTTTTCGCTGTAGTATAGTCGTCCGTAGGTGATTGGCAGGTAGGATTAAGTCAACAAGTCAACAACATTGCTCAGACATAGGAAACGCATATAGGGAAATAATTTAAGAGCCCAAATCCCCCATCATTCACTCGACTCAAAACTCGTCGATATCGTCATCACTCAAGTACCCCTTTTCCTCCTGTTTCTGCTCGACCTTGCCTACACGTGCGGCTCGTTCCTCCAGATCATCTACATCCTCGGCGTTCATGTCGACGCCTGCCTCAACAGCTTCTTCCTCGCCCAACGCATCACCGAGAACAGTCGACGTTTCCCAACGGAACGCGCAGAAAAGTTGAGCAGAAGGTGGACCTGAGCACCATGCTTAGTTCCTGATATTTCCAAGCCATACGCCCACATACCTTTTGCTCCTAGACGGTTTAACACACTCCCGGCATCCAACACTATACTTTTTCGATTCCACCCTCCACCTCCACCTCCATGCTCGTTCAACCACCGCTTAGCATCCTCTACTGCACTCTCTGCGTCTCGTTCCTTTGCCCGGGCGGCGAACCACGCTGGCTTTCTCATAACCTGAGATCTGCGCGGAACGGGCGACGGAAGGGAGACCAAGGCGGAACGCGCAACGTGTTGGAAAGCATGATGGGCCAGTGCTGAAGACATCGTTGGCTGGTATCCGTTCAATTAGGATAATCGACGTGGGAACAGGATCAGACTCACACCGTCGTCCAACACGCCCATCCCACCGTCGGCCTCGCTCAGCGCGTCGGCTAGACCCCAGCATTCATCAATTTCGTCGCAAAATTGAGGAAAGTTTTGTTGAACGTAGAGTGTGAAGAGGGAAGCGTCGACGGGCGAGTCAGCGTGAAGTGCCTATAAAAGATGAATGAGGCCTAGGATCAGTCGATTGAGTGGCGAAACAAAACTCACTGCCACATCCACCTTGGATGGCCGCCTTTCAAAATGCGCAAGGTGTTCCGGCAGCCCGCGTGCTGTTTGTCGCGGTACCTCTCCCGGCTCATCGGGATCCCCGTAACCTAACCCCCCGCAATCAGCTTGCCAAACAAACAAGAAAGAAACCAAGAATAACTACGCTTGTTGTAAAATAACCTCCCTAACAGATGAAACAGTGCTAATGCTTGTTCCCGTCTCGTCACCGCTGCAAACCTGCGTCCTTCCATCAGTGCTCCTTCAAAATACCATAAGAGCGAGAAAACGCACATAGCCTTGACAGTTGCATCCCTCTCACTCTTCCCCTTGCCCTTTCCTCTGCCCTTCCCACCCCCATTCGCCTGTACCTTCCCTTCACTCCCACCGCCAACGACACACGCAAACTGCACCGCCATAATTGCACTCCTGATGTCCCCCGCCGAAGCTTCCACCAAAGTATCAAGCGTTTCGCGCGGGACGCCTCCTGATTTCGATGTCACAGGGAGAGAGAGACGGGATGAGATGATGTTGGACAGAGCTTTCCGCATAAAGGTTGCCGCGATCGGGTTGAACCTGCGTTAGGATGAGATGAAAGCGTGTAAAAGAGGCAAGCAAAGCTCACTTGATCTGCGTGACGTAATGCGAACTTAGGAGCGCGGGTGGTAGCACGCTTCTTATGTCTAAAATATCCGCCCTCTCGTACGAATACGAAGGCCCGGATTCGTCCGCCCTTAGTCCCGCGTCAGAGATGATAATTACTAGCGGAGGAGCTGGGTGTTGAGCGGAAAAGGTCTCCGCGAACCGGACGAGCGCAGAGTGGAATGTAGATTTAATCCGTGGATGGGAAAGAGATGGAAGATCTTCTAGGAGGAGAATCTTGGGTTTCTTTGCCGCTGCATTAACCGGAGTTGCGGTCGAAGACGAGGGTTGAGGTTGATCGATCGCGTTCGACAGAGCGAGTGAGCTATATGATCCTGCGCGATCAAGAAACGCGACAAGCTTCGTAACGGCTGATTCATAATCTATAGCAAACAAGATAAATTTAGTAATGATTCAAAAGCTGAGTTGGGAACAAAGACGCACCATAATCCCCTCCCATCGAGAACTCGTCCGAACTCGCATACCATTCCACTACCTCAGCCTCGAGCTCGTTTGCGAGGACACGGAGTGTGGCGGTCTTGCCACACCCTGACGGCCCTGTCAATACTAACATCCTCTGCATCCAAAATCGACTCAGAACCTCGCGTAGATTGGACGAGAATGACCTACCCGATAACGGCGTAGTTTCCCGGTTGGACCGCCCGTGACAGCTTCATTCAACCACCTTCGGACATCTTCGACTTTCTTTGGGTGGACGGCCAGAGTGTCCTATTCCGACTAATCAGTCCAGCCTATTCGGCACAGAACAAACGGGTTTAATAGCTCACCTGCGTCGTTGGCGTATGTAAATCCACCCATAACCCCTCTGCCCTATCCTCCCCTCCGCCTTTCTGATCTATCTTCATCGCTTTGACTTTCGCCGGAACGCCCCCAAGCGGCGACGGCGACGGTGAAGTCCTTCGGGGCCTCTTCGCAACATGTGCCCGAACCGGAATTGGAACCGGGATCGGCGTCCGGCGACTCGAACTCGCATCGTCCGTATCATCGCCTGTCAAGTCTATGACCTGAGCTTGGGTGGGACTGTTTTGGCTCAAGTTAAATCTGGGAATGCTGAGCTTGTTTAAAAATCCAACGTTGCTCAGTCGAGTAATAATACACTAAATCGAGGCAGTGCTTACCTGCCTTGCACTCGAACCGGCCGACGAGGCACCAAATAGCGAGTCCGATGATAAGGTGCTACGTTTGAGTTTATTTTTTCGTATGGGCCTCGTAGGCGACGGAGCGGCTTTGCGCGCCATGGGAGGGTCAAGGTCAAGTCAAGTGGCGCGTTTGTCACGTGAGCACTTGATCGCTGGAACTCCAATGCCGGAGATGGCCTTCCTTTTCGAGTCGACAATTCCTGAGAAGCGAAGTTTTTTCGATAGGTCCGAAACACCAGATTCCGAGCACCACTTTTGGAGTGACTTTAGGCGAGCTTATTGATGCTTGCACAGAGCTCGATTAAATCACAGCGAATTCACAGAATGCGTTTTGCCGCCAATGAGGCGCCGACATTTAGTTACCATCGAAGGAGAACACCCCATGCGATTCGAACCTGCGAAGAGAACACCTTGGGACTCTAAAACAGCTACATAAAATAATTGCTGCATGGCCGGACACCAGGGGGGCGTAGCCTCAACTGGCGGGCATTTGCCCAGGGTGGAGGGAGAAGGTAGACCAAAAGGCCGACAAGGGGGCAGAGTCGGTGGTACCCCCCTTTCTCATCCGTATACACGCTGCAACCGTCCTACATGTCGGCTGGTTGTGCGGACGGAATAAACAAGCACCTATTCAAAAAATAAACGTGTATTCGCCGGAACTAATCCCGTTTATATGCGCCGATTTTGTGATACAGCCCACGTCTATACGCTGTACCTTGCCTTTTGCGCTGTTAGCGGTATACATAGCAACTCCAATAACTATCGTCTTGGTTTGTTGCAATCAGAATACTACATCCACTACGTAGTTTTTACCCGACAAGAATTACTGGCAGTACGCGAAATCGTTCTTCGAGATGTATGCCAGACGAGAATGGGCTTGCAAGATTTCCAATCGGAGGCCATGAGACGCACGATCCAGGCATATGGGATGTAAGCCGCCAGGTTGAAAAGTGTGGTAAACGTTACCTCGGATAGTAGGCAACTTGGTGTGTCACTCGACCCCGTATACTACTGGCGTCAAGATCAAAACGGGGTCGGAGCAGTCGCATAGGTTTCAGTTCTGCAACTGTTTACCCAATAAAATATGACCTACGCGACGGATTAACCTCTGCCGGTGACAAGACAGAAAGAAACCTCTCACTTTGCAGTTCCAGTTGCGAAAAGCTCAAGTAATCAAGCCACCCTAACGAAACATATATTCGGGGTTTCGATTAGATGACTGGGTTTATGAATATTTTTGGGCCAATAAGAGGAAACGATATGGTGGAAAGGACCCCTGGACCGGCAATACGAGTACCCTGCACGATAAGGCGTCGATGTACTACTCGAGCGATTTCATTCGAGTCTTCAGCTCGCTCGACAAAAATAGCACCTCTCAGATGGCGAGCAGCGGGGAAGATCTAGTATAGATTCTGGTTATCTTTAGAGTCACGATCATGAAATCAGGCAGAGGGACGTGTTTAATACGTTTTGACCTGTGTGTTAGATCACCGCTGGGGGTTGGTGTGGGCCAGTATGAAGGTTATCAAGTCAGATAGTTGCATGAGAGAACATTATTAGGGGTAAATGTAAAGTTGGCTGACACTCCAAGGGTGCGTCTTGGATCTGGAGGTGATGGTCGACCAGGAGGTTCTGCCTGGTCTGCCAATCGCCCCGGGCTCGGGAATCCTCACGAGCGCCTTGGCGCTACTCTCTCCATATAAAGTAACGTAAGCGATCGTAGTACAAACGATACCAGAGCATAAAAAAACATACGAAACATCAAGTCACCTTGCTCCTGCAAGGTCACTCCGGGAGTTTGTATTACGACGCGTGCACAAAATCACGTGAAAGATGACCGCACGCTTGGGAACACATTTCCAATTAGTAAGCGCCTCCAGGGGCAGTGTAGGCGTAGTGCAGAGACACTTGAGAGAACATTTTACGGCTGCGCCTTGTGCACTAAACTCGATAGAGTAGCGTATCAGCGAACCCCGTCGGCCACCCGGCCCCGTCGCTATTTTTATCGACCAGATGCCACATCGAGGCTGCCGAGGCTGAGGCGGTTGTGCGTGCATACACCAATGCCATTGCATATGTGTGGGGTGGCCGTGGATTGCGGCCTTTCCTCCATTACTATCAAGGTATCTCCGGACGACTCCACGGCTGACAATCACGAAGGCTGTGGTAAGCATTGAACCTCATGACCACTTCGAAGGCGGATGTAAGCGACCGCTGTTTTTGTTCCCCTTTTCTCAGCTCGGGGATACTTTCTAGCACGATGGACACCCTCAGAACAGGGGCATCAAGAGGCTGTGGCATCACAAAGAGAGAAAGCCCGCAGGAACAAGAGTCCTGGTGTCTCACGACCCCAGCGCACCGTCTGAAGACTGAGTCTGTGGTCTGAATGGCCGCAACAGTATAAAATCACACTACTGAGTACGCTACTCCCTCATCGCCCCCACTTCCCAGCGCACCAATACATCCAACCATGCGCACTTCTACTCTCTTCAACTTCCTTCTGGCACTTCTCGTCTGCGTCTTCTCCGTCGGGCTCGCTTCCCCTGCTCCGGCTAAGATGGTGGACGATGTTGCACCAGCTCTGGTGGACCGCGACGCTTCAAACTCGACCGACCCGGTTACCACGTCTAGCGATGATGCTAACCGCGGGGGCCATTGCTATAGATGCCGGCGTTACCCACACCGGTGCTGCCCATACGACGGCCCATGTTGCTCATCCTACGAATGCTGCCGGCCCGGGTATGTGTCATGGGTACCATTGTGTAATACATATTTTCCTCATTTTCTCGTTTGGCAGATATTATTGTTATCGCAAGCATAATTCTTGGGGAGGGGACGAATATGGATGCTGCCGTGAGGGCTATACGTGCAGTCGCTGGTAGGCTGGTATGCACGGTAGGCCAAGCTCCCCACACTCATGGCGCCCTAATATACTGACTGTGAGCGTATACAGGCCATCACGATGTATAAGCTGTTAGGGGGAAGGTCTCTGACACAACACGTCCTCTCTACCTAGTGCTTGATTTCTGATTCTGAAACGAAAGAAAGAAATTACAAAAAAGGTTTAATTCTAGGGCCGTGATTATACTTGTATCTGTTGGTGTGGGTGCAAGGACATCTGGTTTTGCTTGTGTATGTGCGCCTTTGAACCAATGAATCGTCTTGGACGATCGTGGTGGAACTATGGTACGAGCCACCGGGAAAAACAGTGTTTATACACCAGCGTTTGGCGAGCATCAAAAGGAGTACGCTCACAAATACGCCAATAATGAGGCGTATTTTTCGATTCGCTCAGATCAGACATGAGCATCTATATGCGCTCGTGCGCGGGCCCTCGAGGATAGGGATCATCGGTGACGCCTGTAGCTGCATCCTATTGTACCTAAGCGCTCACCAGCAAACGACCACCGTGCTCATGAGTACTCAGATATGATGTGAGCACATCGGTGCTCACAAGCACTCCTGAGCCCCGAGCGATTTGGGAGAGGGGATCCGTGCGGTGTACCACGTGACCACCACCCACGACCGAACAAACCCGCAGGTCGGGGGAACCAAGGTGTGTAAATCGTGATCCTGCGCGCATACAGGCAGCTGTTTGTCCTAGGAAAGTTGGTCGTCGCCGAACCAGGGATATTTCCAATAGTACCCCCCGACTGCATTCTCACACGCGGTGCTTATCCCGGATGTTATATTTATACATTGCCCTCTGACCCAAATCCGCAAAAGGCGCTTACCACCGGCATACGCACACCGAACGCGTCATCCCGAACGTGTCACTGCAGTATTCATAGCCTGGAATCATGCCTAAAAGCGACTTTATCGCAACCCACGATTGTAAATATAGCTGATGCCAAGCGAATAACCAGCCCCGATTTATTCTGGGTGGATTTGAAAGCTTGTGAATTGAGTTTTACGCCACCCGCATTGAGACGCCGGCGTCACTCTGTGCTAGGCGGGCGCAGAGAGGTTCTATCTATAGACACAAGTTCATTTTTTATCGCTCGAATTTGACTTTAAGATAGCATTTACCCCCATTGCAACATGCCGCGGCGCCCCAACCGTACCGCCCCGACGCGCCGCAGTATTCTATCGAAAGTCTATATCTATTCTCGTCGCCCAGGACGCTGACTAATCGGCGAGACTCTTGGCAAATGCAAATATAACTATTTCACAGTGATCAAAATAAGCTTAGACTTCGGGCTATCTATTTTAATACAGTTTCAGGATCTGCCAAGCGCAGACAAGAAAAGCTTGGAACCGAATATATATCCAGCCTCCCGCCACATTTGCCGGTAATCTGCCTCTCTACTACTACTACTACGCGCTACTATGGCTTCCTCCTACGCCTCGCCACCACGCTCTGCTCGTGCGCAGACCCCCAAGTCTCCACTCTCCCAAGCCCAGTCTCAGCTTCACACGAGCACGTCCAAGGCTGCCATCGACGCCTCGCTCCAAGCTCTCTCTGTAAGCTCCCATTCCCCCGACTCGCCTTCTCGCCATCCGCTAACTCTGATCCAGCAACCACCTCCACCCACGCTCCGGGACATCCTTGGCGCCTATGCCGCTCGAGGGCAAGGCGACCGCGATATGCTCATCGCACTCTTGAACGCCAAAGCGGCCGAAGAAACCCGCATCGCAGCCATCGCCGCGCTCCAACAGAACATTCTTCAGATGCAGATGAGCGTCGCGGCGGCTCAGCTGCGGCAACAAGAGGCTTCCTGCTCGGAGCCGAGGAGCCCTGTGTCGCCGTCTCCTCCAACTCGGATCCCACAGTCTTCGCAGAGGGAGGTTTCCCCTTCGGTTCGCGCTCGGAAAGACGTTCGGGCTCATCCGTATGCGCGAAGGAGAGAGGATGAGCCGGTTGATTGGGCGCCGAGGAGGAGTTGGGACGCTGTTAGTGATGAGCGGAGTACGAGCGAGGATGGTGCTTGAGTCGCCGACAGAGGTCCATTTCTGAGGTTTCTATTTTAGTTTGGAGGTTTGGGGAGTTTGTATCTTTATAATCCTTGGCTATTCTACTTGCATATTGTGTACTCTATATTCAACTGCTGTCTTGAATGAATTTTGTGGAAACGGATGAAATCGGAGACTCGTCACGTGCCATGGTGGACCCGGTTTTCCCTTGCCTCGACCTAAGGTCTAGCTCTATTCTCATTGTGCGTTTGGCAGCTGTAGGCCCGATGTGAATTTATGTCATATTCTATGGTCGTTGGGTACGCCGTTAGATCATGAACAAGCCGGGAGCTCTTAGACATCTTAGTTACTGGTCTTGAACCGCCTTAACCTTGCTTATATTTACAGTTACCTATCAACCAAGAAAACTCTACATCACTATACACCCAGACCGCTGAGAGCTCTCCTTCACCAGCTTAGTAAGTTCATCGACTTTCTTTTGCCACACCCACTTATCTTCTTCCCGGGCAACTTCGGCCTGACGGCGCAGCTCCTCAAGTTGCTCGAGTAGTTCTAGCTGCCGCTTTTCCGCTACCTGGCGCTCCTGATTCGCCATATCTATTCGTCCCTCCCATCTGACTCGCTCCTCGTCAAATCCATGCCTGAGTAATTCGATCTCCTTGGCAAAGCGGGCCGATTCAACTTTTGCCTGCTCGAGAAATTCGCGGAGATCCTTCTGCGTCTCGGTGTCGTTCTCCTCTTTGGCTTTGCGTAGATCTTCCTTGACTTGAGCTACCTCTTTTTGGTGACGCTGCTCCGTCTCGACGAGTTCCTGTCCCAAGACTTGAGCCGCACCAGTGGTAAAAAATCCTTGTTTATTGTCGACGAGCTCGAGCTGAACCTGCATCACCACGGGGTTCTTGTCTAGGAGCATTCGGATGATGTCATGGGCGGAAGCCGTATCCTTGTGTAGGTGTCTGACCATCTGTGCTCCTGCTTTGATTGCGGGTTGAAAGTATCGTGCATCGGTTTCAAGCTGCGACTCTCGTTTGAACTCTATATCGGCTGGAGGGTCCGACCACATGTTGGTCACGATGGGCACGTTACCGAGTGTCTTTTGGCCGCAGAGCTCGCGAAATATCTTGAAAGTCCGGCGGGATATCCCCCCCATGCGACCATCCGTGATCCGATGCAAGTAGATGATACCCGTAAGCTTGTGGCCATCCGCATACCTGGCGTTATATTCCCTGAGCACACGGATCGGTATGCTACGGGGGTAGTGCAACACTCACGTCGTGCTCAAGAAACCCGAGATGCGCTGCAGGATCTCGGTATCCGATAACTCGGTATCATCGAAGCCAGGAGTGTCGATGAGGTGAATGCCTCGTCCGCCGATTTGGAACTTGTTACTGACGGCAACATCTTTAGTACAAGCCTGGAGATCATCTCCAACTTGTAGGCCCCCGTCACTTGCGTCGTTGACGAACTACAAAGGCCAACCGCAATGAGAAACATAGTCAAAAACTATTCTGTGGTATCACCGTAGTCTTTCCGGTACCTGCTGCCCCAAAGACTCTATTACAGACACTTTAAGGTTGTATGTGCGAAAAATGAATACTTTTACATATCGAACGCGAGTACAATAACCCGTCTCACTGTTGAGTTATCCGGGTGTTGTTCCCTGCCCCGTGTATTTTCAACAGCAGTCTCCCTTACATCCGTCATACAGATACAATGTAAAAGGGCCCCACGCGCAAACGTCGGGAGTATCGAAGACGACTTCCCACTTAGAATATATGCGGTCCTGTTAATTTTTATGAGCCCTTTTTTCGGCCCTGACCACACGCTTATGCCTCATTAGAGGGGTTCTTGTTTGTAGGTATTACGCAGTATATTGATCTACAAGTCACATTGTCTAGTTATTGGTCGCTAAATATCTACGACACAACACAACTATTCTTTGACTTGGAATTCTCCACCTCTTCCAGCTTCCTACTGATCACGTCGATCATCTCCTCATATCGCTTCTTATCCTCCTCGTACCGCTGCGCATCCTCTTCACGCGCCTGCTTCGCATCGCGACGCACTTTTTCGAGTTGTTTGGACAACTCCGCCTGCCGCGTTTCTGCCTCCTTACGCTCCCGGATCGCATCATTGATCCGCTTCTCCCACCGTGCTCGTTCTTCCTCGAATCCGTGTCGAAGGGTCTCAATCTCCTTGGCAAGGCGAGCCGATTCAACTTTAGCCTGCACAAGAAAGTCTTGAAGCTCCTCCTGCGCCTGCGTATCGTTGTTCTCTTTAGCCTGACGTAGCTCTTCCTTGATTTGAGCAATTTCTTCTTGGTGACGCTTCTGCATCTCTGCGAGCTCTTTTCCGAGGATCTGGGCGGCGCCTGTGGTATAGAAGTGCTTCTTTTCGTCAACGATCTCCTGTTGAACCTGCATTACGATCGGATTTTTGTCGAGGAGGATCCGGACGATGTCACGAGCCGAAGCGGGGTCCTTGTGTAAGCACCGGACAAGTTGGGCACCAGCTTTAATCGCGGGTTGGAAAAAGCGTGATTCGTCTTTAAGTTGTTTTTCTCGTTTGATTTGCGCGTTGTTTGGAGGGTCGGACCACATAGTGGTTACGATAAGCACATTGGCGAGGTTCCTATCTCCGCAGAGCTCCCGAAAGACCTGGAAAGTCCGGCGGGAAATGCCACCCATGCGCGGGTCCGTGATCCTGTGTAGATAGATGATACCAGTAAGCTTGTGTTTGCTTTCATAGCTGCGGAACGCAATATTCAAGTCAGGCAAACAAGGAATATTCTGAGCAAAAGCAAGGCTCACCTAGAGGTCAGGTAGCCAGTGATCCGTTGCAGAATCTCGGTATCTGATAACTCGGTATCGTCAAAGCCGGGAGTGTCAATAAGTTGGATGTCTCGCCCATTGATCTGGAACTGGTTGCCGGCAGAAATATCTTGTGTGCAAGACCCAAGGTCATCTCCGACTAGTAGCTTGCTGCCGCTGGCATTATTGACAAACTACCAAAACCTCTAACGGTGAGCCTGTGACACATCAACGCATATTACCCGAATTTGAGCTTACTGTAGTCTTTCCAGTACCGGTTGCTCCGAAGACACTGTAATGTCGAATGCTTGTCAGCGGATGGTGTATCAGGAGGAGCTCAACTTACGCAATCAAGGCGGGATACCCTGTCATAGTCATAGAAGGTTACACAAGTTTAGAGTGGGGTAGCAAGGTTAATGGAGCTTCAACTGCGAGAGTACGTGAGTGGGGGGTTGTGAGATTTTGTGGCTACTCGCCCATCCTTATGAACCCTATTCATGGCTGTGCAGGTGGCAAGGTTTTACGACACTTTAGGTAACATCATTAGGTGGGCGCGCAAGAAGCTATTTGAGCCCATTGTTCTCCCACTTTGGCCAATGGCGTAGACACTACTGTTACACTAATCGGGTAAATGCGGTCGGGACCCGTCTCTAGACAAACCGTGAGTGTTCTTTTTTTGACTGAGTACACGCATGTTAACCTACTATTTCAGGGCGGGGTTGAACCGGGTTGGATGAGCAGTATATCCGACTGCTGGCGACCTCTCTCGCTTTTGAGCCAACCATCGAGGGTGGATTCTGTGATAGTCTTGCCCTGAGCATACAGCTCCACAGCAATAGTGGCCAGTGCACTTTGAATCTGCGAGATCATGAGAATTGGGCTCGTCAGTATCACGATTTCGTCGGCTGTCGGGAATAGCCGATTTATGTTAATTTCATCGGGGGGAATAGAGCACATGCACATACTTGGTCAACCACCTCTGGAGCTCGAGGATTCCTGCCGCCCATAATCCGACCCCACACGAAATTTGGAATATTGTCCTGTGTTTAAAAAACGAAAACCATTCCGCTACCTCCCTGGACGCAGATTGCGAAGCGATCTGTTTTTGGTTCGGGCACCCACGATAAAAATTGACGAACGAGTCGTGATAGCCTTCACTCCACCACAAACCACCACCAGATTCAGTGGTTCCTTCTGTGACCACGCAGATCAACAGTGCAGAGTCTGACTGCTCTGGCCAGGCCAAACGTCTGTGTGCGCTATGTTAGCAACAAAATTGACCACTGCTACAAAGGATTCACCGAGTGTAGCTATGGAATACAGTATGCAAGAAAACCAGTCACGTCAAACCCTAGCTTGGAAAGATCAGACCATAACTTGGGAGCCAGCCCATGTATAATTACATAAAATACATC
>WSTK01000332.1:0-36009 GCA_019616945.1 Ceratobasidium sp. 414
TAACTGATTGGCATGCACTATAGCGACGCTGGATGCAAGGGTCGTGCAACTGGCGGAGTGGTCGCTCCCGGTACGTAGTGGGCGGTGTGTAGGGGACGGATAGCACGGTACTAACATCTTCACGACCAGGAATCAACAACCTTGCGGACTACAACAACAACGATGCGATGAGCTCGTTCAAGTGCACCCAGTGAGTGAGGTGGGATAACTAGGGGAATTACATGTCGCGGGCAAAGAAAGAAAGTTGGGAGAAATGTAACGTAGAGGCGCGACCAATGGATGTTTCTTGGATGTTTCCGGGCTTTGGCTGCCAATTAGCTATTCGGATGAACCGTCGGATTGTTGGTGGTTGTGATCTCGCGTTTGCTGCTTACCCAGGCCGTGATTATGGCATGTCTGGTACTGTACAACTCCTGATGTAGCCAAACTGAGCATGACAACCACGCCCTCAGACTTTATGACTTTCTCGGGCGACTCATCCGGTAGTGTGATCACTCAGAAATCATTCAAAATATGGATGCAGTACGAACTGGGACATTCTGCCGCGACATCGCCCGAATTATACAAATCGAGATGTGATAGCTAGTCGTAGACCTGCCTCGAGCTGTTCCTCCTAATAATATAGGGTCGTCGCAACTGTAAGCCAACTGCATCGCTACGGGGGTATGTAGGTTGCCTGACGTATACGGCGGCACCTCACACTAATCCAGTTGTACCCTCCCAGTCTTCCCTGGGTCCGGGCGTAGTCCAAGCTAACAACTGCTAGGGCATGTCGATAATGCGATATTAGGAACAAAGCTTTAGAGGCCAAGCAAAACAATACACTCACGCAGATATATATGTGCACGTATTGCCTACAGTCATAACACTCTTGACAGCGCCTTGCCTCACGTCCCGAGCCTGACACCCCCCCTTTGACATATGCCGCCACCATACGTATATCCAGACCTCTACACGACTCGGGCCGGGGCGCCCGTTCGTCTTGGTATAAGGAGGGGAGTATAACAGATGTCGGCGAGTGGGCCATATTTTCCATCAGCTCTTCCTTAGTTGTCACTCACTCCACTTCCACCCACTTTTTCATATCCCAAACATGCTCGGCCACAAGATCGCCGCAGCCGCAGCCGCTTGTGCTGCAGTCGTGTCCGCCAGTCCCACCTTCATTGGAGCGCCGGTCACTGCGGTGTTGGCTTGTCTTGTGGGGACTGAAACACCGGTGCCCCCCGCTAGCAGTTACATTCTCCGATACGCTGTAAGGAAATAGACTCATTGGTATAACCCTCCTGCCAGCCACAACTATGGTGAACGCTAACGAGGGTCCTTAATTCTTGGATTTTTAGGCTAAAAAGACAGGCCCCCATTGATTGCCACAGTTCAGTAGGCACTTTTTAGCTTAAAATCCAGGAATTGAGCCAGAATCACGATCTTGGGTAATTGCTCCCCAGCCTCGTCTGTCTCTATTTCGCGTGCTCACCTGTATCGACATACAGGTACTCAATACCTCCTCACCCTGGTTGTCCTGATGCAGGGTTCTGGTCCGGATGGTGATGGGACCAAGGGTCGTTTTCGTGCGTCTTGGTCAAGGGCGGTGTGGTAAGGCACCAAGGGAGCTGCAGCCGGTTGCCGCTGGGCGCAAGCCCATTGATCCCGCCCGTGCCAAAGTTATATACAAGGGCGTTTGTGGTTCGATAGTGGATATAAATGCTAGTCTACTCCACGGATATAAATTAAAAGCAGGCTGAGGTGCATCTCACTAAAATGTATCAGGCAAAGCTTGATCTTGGCTGATGACGATTTTCGGAGTTAGATATGAGGCGGCAGGGCCCGTGAAACTCATCCAGATATATAGTGCTCGCTTAGTGTACTCCACGCCCTTTGCTTGGTGTAGAAAACACCCGAGGCTACGAAAGCGCAGCGTCCAGCACCGGAAACCCACCGGGCCAGAGATCTGAGCGGATGATATATTGCTGTGCGTTCCAGAATATCGACGTCGTAACGCGGAGGATACATCGAGGGCGTTTCCTTTCTCGTTCTGTCAGGCAAACACGTTTTGCAGCCGAGTCGAGGACATCGGTGGGTAAATCACATGACGTCGCCCGAAGGCCTCGGGTTTTAGCCCTGGAATCTGGCCAAACTCCTGCCTGGATTGCGGGACAGCGAGCCTTGGCAGAGTCGGGTGCAGCTCAGTCTGGGAGAACGAAGAGGCGGTCGGCGGTGGAGTTCTGTTTTGAAAGTGCATTGCAAAAACTTGGCGAGCGACGTGGGCGGGTAATCTTAACCACTGTCAAACAAGCAACAGACAGACAAACAGGGCGCTGGTAAATGTATTGTTCTATAATCGGCATTGTGGATGGGGCCCGGGGCGTCGACGACGAGGCCAGCGACGGCGGCCATAGCGACAAGCCAGGTTGGCTAGACCAGGAAACAGCTGAAACACGCTGAGCGGAAAACCCGAGACGGACTAGACTGCTGAGTCAGCGGGAATTGGCAACTGATTCCGGCCGCGTCGATCTCAGTTAAGACGTCGACCTTGACCCGTTCCCACTAGTCCTTTCTCCCCCACCCCCGACAGCGCAGCCATGGCGTCGCCCGACCAGATTGCGCAGCTCCTGCCGCCCTCGCTCCTTCTGCCACCCCATCTCTCTGCCCACAAGTACTTTTTCGTCTGCACGCTTACGGTGGCCGCTTGGGATACTCTGGTGCTCAGTCCGCGAACATGGCGTCTAATGAAGACCAAGGTGTGTTGCCTGGTTTGAGTTTCGGTCCTGGCACTCACCCCCAGGTAGGAGTGGCCTCCACTCAAGATCATCTACCATGTTCTGCGCTACCTCATGCCAATCGAGTTTACTATAGTCGGTGAGTGCACATTCTCGGCTACTTGTTCCATCCGCTAACTGTACACAGCTGTCGCATTTTTCGACACCAAATGGTCGTTTGACATGTGTCAGCGCTTCTATCTCTTCGAGCCCATCGTCACCATGTGCCTCGTCTCGCTCTGCTCGGGTCGGTTACTCTTGTCAAGCGACTTGCCATCTCATCTGAAATTGCCCCGCTAGTTGTCGCCCTCATTCGCCTTCACGCCATCTTTGATCATTCCAAGGTTGTCCTCGGGAGCCTCAGTGTTCTCCTGCTCGTCCAGGTGGGCACCATGGCTGCGTGTTGCGCGTTCTACCGTCGTGAGTGTTTCCACTCCAATATTCACGAGCCTCGGCTTCTAGACTTGGAGGATGCTGACTAATCATCCAATTCGTAGCTATGCCGCTCAAAGAAGGGCAGGGGTGCATCGCAGGACCACACTCGAACTGGGTTGGAATCTACTGGCTAGCTCCTACTCTGTTCTGGACCGTCGCTGTGCGTTTGTTCCAATTCCATGCCCCATATACGTCACACTTACCCCTGGATAACTTGTAGTTTGGCCTTGCACTCACTCGTTCCATCCAATCTATTCGCGTAAAGCCTCTGGGCCCGTGGAAGCTCATGCTTCGCGATGGTCTTAACCTCTATGGCGTGAGCAGCTTTTTCCGTCGTACATTCGCATTCTTCTCATACTTTTCACAGGCAATCTGTCTCGTGAACTTGATCAACGTTCTTTTCTGGTTTATCGTCACACCGACCGACACTGCCGACACAATCAAGACCATCGTCACTTCTATGGCTGCCGTCCTAACTGTCACCATGTCCCTTCGCATCATCCTCTCTGTCCGCGGCTCTCTCCAAGCCGGCGGCGCCTACTCTGGCACAACCTCCTCCGGCGTCTCCCGCTCGCACCCATCCAACAGCGGTGCACTCCCCGGCTCGAACAACTCTGGCCCACACATCATCTCAACGCGCGCAACACACCCAGTCGTAAACATCCAGACCGAGCGACACCATACCGTCTCGGGCGGCGGCGTAAACCAGACGAAAAGTATCGGTGGTGTCGGAACTGGCCGCCAGACGTACACGCTTGACGAAATGCGCGGGCAACACGAGTGGCAGGACGACACGTTGAGCAATATGAGTGGGTTGGATGCCAAGGGTGGCGAGATTGGAGAGTATGGTGGTGCAGAGGACAAGCCGCGTGCGTTGGCGAGTGAGGACGATGTGAGCGGTGCGACGGGTGTCAAGGTCAAGGTTGACCAGGAGGTGGATTATCGGCGGGATATGTAAGCTGTGGGGCTGGAGGTGTTCTTTGGAGGTGTGTCTATGGTCCTTGGTACTTTTTTCCCTGCATTTCATCAAGTATAAAACACGCCTTTCTTGTTTATCTTTTTGTCTTGGTCCTGCCCTTCTTTCGTCTTGTTCATTGTGGAATAACTTACTGTGATTGTAAGCGTAAGTCTCTCAGAATAAATTGGCTAAACTGTTAACTCTGAAAGCTGGAGCGATGTCGTGCGGCGCGGTTGTTCGTTGGGGAAATCATTTACTACTTAATCACGTAAAGTTGCGCCACCAAGTCAAATCGCAGGCCACAACCTCGTAAAATCCAAGCCCACCACAAAACCCAAGTCCACATCCATCACCCCCATCCGATCATCTCCGTGCTTACTGAATCTAAACCGCGCCGCCCCCCGCCTTTTCGCTTGGCGTCGAAATTCGATTGTGCGTCTTGCCGCCTCACAATCCTTGCCCACTGAATATTCGGCACGAAATGTGTTTCACTGCCTGATGGCTCGTCTGCACTCGGTTGATTAATTCGGCAGTGCCTGGCTGGCTGAACGAACCGGCACAGGGACATCATGCGGGGCTCTGTGGGCTCGGTTGTTTCCGTGCCTGTGCATGTGTTCTGTGATCGGATTGGAAGTTGCATGCTTATCGGGATAAGAGTCTGCGGCTAATTTACAGGTCTTTTTGCTCATTGTCAGGGACATCAATCGGTGGTCCCTTGTTACCGATTGTAGCGAGAGTCAAGTGCGTAGACTATTAGCTAGAGGTGGAGGTACATGGCTTTGGCTGGGTAGGTCGTGGGAATGCATGGCGTCAACCGCTGACGACAAACCTTAGCATAGTATTCACAGAACCTGTATTGGTGGACATATCTTGGGCGGCCAAGAGCTGATAGGTCTCGTCTTCTAGGCTCATGTTGGACCTTGCGGCGTGGTGGGCACAATCAAGACTCGCACCTTGATTTGTAGTTCGTGGTTCCCGCCGGTCCGACCGAGGATGAACCTCTACTAGCTTGCATTTGCTTACGGGGGACTCGTTGGTTCTGCACTGTCTAGATCAAATTGGATGGCATCACACGGGGAACTCGGTCGTGGCATCATTCTACGTTGCTCTCTTCTGTCTAGAGCTTTGCTACGAAACGACCCCCAACGACCGCGAGCTCAACATATCGGCGCCTCTCTCCCTTCCACGATACCTTATCAAACACTTGGACCGGCTGCCCAAGTCGTACAATTAGGCTGAGACATCTAGTATATAATCTGGTGATGGGCACCGTTGTACACGTTGGCGAGATCTGTGGTGAGACTTGCAAGGCGGTGTCTCCACTAAATGTAGGGTTGTAGCCGTCACTTGGGCTAAATTGGCTCGGAGCTAGTTGCTTGATCCAGGTCGTCTAGCGACTTACCTCTGGGCTGCTTCTTGTGATTCCGCCTTGTGGTCTAGCCGGGGTATCCATCTCGAATCTATCTGCTAGGTCCCAGATTTTGCGTTATGGGCTAGTTAGCTCTTGTATCGTTTGGCGCAAAACTGGCTGGCTCACAACTCCACGGCGTTTGTAGAATGTAGTATTCAGCACGGCCATTGAAATCCGTGCCAAGCCAAACGGCAGGTGTCCTATTCTTAAACTTGCACAACCGTGTGCTAGGTCCCGGGCTGAGGTCTAAAAACAGCTCTACAGCCGAGGAACCCCCCTATTCTCGCCCCTACTTTTCACCGTCGGGATCAACTCCTAGAGGCCAAGCGATGACAAGACCAGCGTCACAGGGGCACACAAAACCTCCGAGCGATCTGTCAATCAGAGTGTTCTGTGCACGAGATCATCGTCACATGCATACACTACACACCTGACTAGCGCCCGAAGCTTTCCCAGCCGCGAAAGCGCCGTTATTCGCCCGAGCACGTAGCGGCGCGTCTAGCCGAGCCAAGAAAAAGGTAAATAATGCAGAAGGCGGTAGAAGCGTTGCCATGCTGGGGGACCACTAAGCGTTACATAGCGTTAGGATGCTCGTGGACCGGGGGAGCCTCGCCAATAACGACTGTGGGACAAGTCTTGGCAGGCGGCTGAGACCCAGTCATGTGTTTGCACGGTATGTGTTAAACCGGGCTTAGAGTAGTCAAAGAACGCTCGATATTGTCAGTTAGCAGGGTGTAAGTTGACGGAACGAGTAGTTTCGCTGACCAACCGTTGCCGAACCGTGGTTTGTCCGCATACAACGAGTGGTCTTGGCAGGCTTCACTTGGTCTTGGCAGACGCTAGGTCCAACCGGTGAGACCACACGAACACAACAGTATAAAGAGAAGTAGTCAGGGAGTCACTCACTATACTCATTGTCCTTTCTTCTTCATTGGGGATTCCCCAACCTTTCCATTATGCGTGCTGCTGCCGTTATTTCTGCTCTTGCTGCTGCGTCTAGCGTACAGGCGCATGCCACTTTCCAATATCTGTGGTTCAACGGCGTTGACCAGGGGAACAAGTGTGTTCGTGCCCCTGCGTCTAACAGCCCTGTGTCTAGTCTCAGTTCGAATGTGAGTGCATTACCCATCAGCCATCTCGTGCCTTCATACTCACGACCCGCAACATCATAGGACCTCGCCTGTAATGTAAATGGAAACAATCCTGCCGCTGCGACCTGCACCGTTGCTGCGGGGACCAAAGTCGCCGTCGAGATGCACCAGCAGCCAGGTGACCGAACCTGCACGACTGAAGCTATCGGCGGGAACCACGACGGACCAACTATCATTTACATGGCCAAGGTTGACAACGCGGCAACCGCCATTGGCTCCAGCGCCAGCTGGTTCAAAGTCGCACAGACCGGGCTCGTTAGCAAAGATTACTGGGGTACCGATGTGATGAACGCCAACTGCGGCAAGGTCGAATTCACGATCCCGTCCGACCTCCCAGCTGGAAATTACCTGATCCGTGCCGAGGTTATCGCTCTGCACGTCGCTGGCTCCGTTGGAGGGGCCCAGCTATACATGTCGTGCTACCAGGTCAGCGTCACTGGCGGTGGTTCGGCGAATCCTGCGACCGTCAAGTTCCCGGGTGCATACAGCCCGACGTGAGTTTGTTTAACTTGCTCCCAAATTGAACAATGACTGGAATGGGTATTTCAGCGACCCGGGTATCCTTTTCGATCTCTACGGAAGCTACACCTCCTACACCATCCCAGGACCTCCAGTCTACGTTCCGGGCAGCAGCAGCGGTGGAGGGGGAGGCACCACCACCAAGCCGACTACGACCACTACACCAGCCGCTACGACCACCAGCGCTGCTCCCACCCCAACCGGTACTCCTGTAGTGAAATACGGGCAGTGCGGCGGTAAGTAGAACTGTACTAATTATTCTCGATTTGCACTCATTGCAATGATTTTTAGGCAACGGCTGGACCGGTTCGACCGTGTGTGTAGCTGGTTGTACCTGCACCAAGCTCAACGACGTGAGTTTGATATTTCTTGGAGTGTTTAAACCTTGGCTTACTACGATTACTCTTCTAGTTCTACTTCCAGTGCCTCTAATTTCTGGATTGGCATTTGCATCTTGTTACATTGGTACATCACCATTGCAATATATTATTAATAAATCAAAACACGGCTTGATTGATTAAGAACGCCCCAATCACCACAGACTCGGATGCTCGTAAGCAAGGGGAGTTAGCAAATGGAGGATGGTGTTTAGGAGGTGGCTCTCGGCAAGCAGCCGGGATGTGATCAGGTGTCCACGTGGCTGGGAAACGGATTCCATTAAATTGATCCGAATTTTATCATCGGTTGATAGCAAGTTAATCGACGAAATAGGTAGTTGAACTGGGCGACCGTTGTCGCGCCGCGGTTTGTCCGCAAATGAGGAAATGGGCTCGGCAGACGCCAGCTGCTGCGGGGGAGACCAGGTGAGCGAGACCAGGTGAGTGAGACCAGATGAGCGCGGTAGTATAAAATAGATGAACCCGGAGGCGGTTATGGGCCAGACTTGCGTTCAACCCCTTCCCTTCTTCTCTTGGTTCTATAACATTTGCTATCATGCGCGCCGCTGCTGCTCTTGCTGTTCTTGCCGCTGCGTCTAGCGTACAGGCGCATGCTACCTTCCAATATTTTTGGATCAACGGAGTTGACCAGGGGAACACGAACGTTCGTACCCCTGCGTCCAACAGCCCAGTAACTAGCGTCACCAGCACTGTAAGCGCATACACTCATGGGCGATTAAGTACTCAGACTTACCTTTGTGCCTCCGGCCCCCACAGGACCTCGCTTGCAATGTAAATGGCAACATTGCTGCTGCCAAGATCGACTCTGTTGCTGCCGGCACTCCCGTCTCCGTTGAAATGCACCAGCAACCAGGCGACAGGACCTGTACGACTGAAGCTATTGGTGGGAACCACGACGGACCAACCATTATCTACATGGCCAAGGTTGGCGATGCATCGACTGCGGTCGGCTCGGACGCCAACTGGTTTAAAGTCGCCCAGACCGGGCTCGTCAGCACAGACTACTGGGGCACGGACGTGATGAACGCCAACTGCGGCAAGGTTAACTTTACCATCCCATCCGACATTCAGCCTGGCAACTACTTGATCCGTGCCGAAGTCATCGCTCTGCATGTTGCTGGCTCTATTGGCGGCGCGCAGTTCTACATGTCGTGCTACCAGATTAACGTTACTGGCGGAGGTTCCGCGAGTCCTGCAACCGTCAAATTCCCAGGTGCCTATAGTGCGACGTAAGTCTGTTTCATACGAGTTCGAGTTTGACAATGGCTGAAACAATGGGTATAAGTGACCCGGGTATCTTGTTCGACCTCTACGGCAGCTATACCTCCTACACCATTCCGGGACCTCCGGTCTACGTTCCCGGCAGCAGCACTGGTGGCGGAGGAAGCGCCACTACCACTACCACCACCAAGGCAACAACTACCACTACTACAAGCGCCGCCCCCAGTGGAACCGGTACTCCTGTGGCGAAGTACGGACAATGCGGTGGTAAGTAAAAATATATTGATGACGATAGACTTGTACCTAATAGAATGTGTATTAGGTATTGGTTGGACCGGTTCGACGTTGTGCGCCACTGGTTCTACCTGCACCGTGGTTAATGCTGTAAGTTCAATATGTCTTATGACACATACGACCTAGACTCACGACGGCTTGCCACTAGTACTACTACCAATGCTTATAAGTCCTGGGCTGTTATCATCAGGAATGTATTATCAGTAAATCAGGGCGAATTTATTAGTCCATGGTATCTTGCTCCGCTTGGAGATCACTAAGGATCGCTAAGGGACGTGCAGCGTTAAGTTTGATCACGTTCTAGCATATCTTTGGCTTAAAAGATTTACATCTTCTAGTCTCAGCTAGAACACATTAAAATAAACGCATATATCCAGCAAGGGCAGGTGAGTGTGAAAAGAACAAGCACGACTATGCAATGGTCTCCGAGTAGAAGAAGAAGCATGCAGCAAATCAAACCACCGTAGGCGCCCCTGCATTTTCAACTGAAGCTTCGCGCTTTGACAACTGGCGGCAAGGACACGGGTGTGCCATCAGGCTTCGTTATTCGAACTGTAGTTGGAGTTGCTAGACGAAAATACTGAGGGGCAGTGACCGTCGGTATCCACGTCCTCGGATGAGGCACTGGTGGCGAAAGGGAGCAACCAAAATTAGGGTTGTACGACGGCGAGGGTGAGGGAGGAATGCTCAGGTTAACAGTTCATTGCTCAATAGTAAATCCGGATTCGGGCCTGTAAAGATCCGTGTCGAGCGTAGATAACGCATACTGTGATGAAGACCTCATGGATTGGCCCCAAACGTATCCCTCGGTCGGCCTGAACAGCGGCGAGCTTGGAGCCAGTTGTGCAAACTGGTCAGAGTATGGCTGGTTTTGAGGCGGCGTCGGGTGTCGAGCCGATAAGCGAGATGAGGGGCGAGTGTAGACACTTGAGGGGGTGTTTGTGCCACTCCTTTGCCACTGTACAAATTACAAGATTATTATGCACTTCGAAAGGGCAAGTAAGGACAAAGAGCTTACCGGGGTACGAGACCTAAGCTGCCTACCATCCCGGTCTGTTTTTGACCATCGCTCCGGTCCTAGTGATGTCGAGTCGCTAGGCGTCAGAGTAAGAGCACGCATATACGGCGTTGCGCCTGTGGTGCTGGGGCTAGGAGTCGATGGAACTAGTAGCGACGTCTCTGACGGGCCGAACAGCGGGTCGTCGGAGAATATGCTTATAAATGTATTCCAGTCGCCGCTCTGAGCTGGGGCTGGTGACTCGGGCTGAACTGGGGGTTTGAGTATGCATTGTGGTTGGTCCAGACGTGATACGTCGCCCGTACGCAGGGCTATTTCTATGTCGCACATAATCGGTCGGTCGCTTGGCTCATACATCCAACAATGCCTCAGGATATGGCCTATGACACTCGACTCGTCGATAGGCACCATAGGGGGTCGTTGGCCCCATGATCCAACATCTGTGATAGTAAATGTAAACAAAACAGCGTAATTTGAAGAGATGCGACTCACTCTGGATCACGGCAATATCATTTTTGATATTCGCCCAAGGCAAGGTGTCCGTTAAGATCTGAAAAGCGTCAATAGCATGGCCAGCGGCGATAGCGAAACAAGTCACGCGTACCTCGAAGCAAAGGCATCCAAATGCCCAGACGTCACTCGCCGTAGTGACCAACACTTGTATCTGATCGTCAACGCCGCCGAATAGCTCGGGGGACATCCACCTATAACTCCCGCGACATGAGGACGTAGTGAGACCGGTGGACATTTCTGCGACTATCCGGCTCAGTCCAAAGTCTGCCAGCATAGGTGTGCCATCGTCTTGCATTAGGACATTGGACTACGCATTGGATGAGTCTAGTACTAAATATATTCCGTGAAACTTACCGCCTTGATATCCCCGTGCACGACCTGTGGCGTTAATGAATGAAGATAAGTTAGGCCATCCGCTATTTGACAAATCTGCATATATGATTAGAACCAAACGACTAAGCGATTGTAAATAACTCACGATTTTCATCCTGTCAACGCCTGGGTTTTTTTGGAGGTACTGTTTACAGGTTCCACCAGCGCAGTAAGGGTAGACCATAGCCGGGAGGCCATCTTTCGGTTCGGAGAGCAGGCCCCAGCACAGTCCATAGAACGGCATGATGTTCTGCGAACCCAGTTAACGCAGTGCAGAGGGTGTTCGCTGAACCGGTGTACCTTGTGTTTAACCATGTTCCACGAGGTAACTTCACGGGATATCCGCTATATAGAACGCCTGTTAAACTCAAGCGGACCCTCTAGGTATGAAAGCCAATCCATACCGTTTTCAACCTCTCAGCACCCACATCCTTCCCGGTAGCAACCCTGATTATCTTAATCGCAACCTAAGAAGCAAAATGTGTTTAGGAATGAATTTCTCTATCCGTGCTGAAGATTATACCCTACTCACGTCTCGCTTTGTGCCGACATCATTAAACGTTCCTCTCCTGCACGGTCCGCAAATGTTAGCAACCCACGTTTTTTTGGGTCCGCCAGGGGAAACAGAACAAACCAAATATCCGAGTAGCCACCGCACGCAAATGGGTGGGTGCCAATAACCTCGATCACTCCACTCAGATCGGGGGGGTTGTGGAACAAATCATCGTGAGAGGAGCATATAGGCATCGTTGTCTTGGGATTCGGGTAAGTGAGAAAGTTATATATGCACTGAGATGCCTTGAAGAGGTACGTGAGACGGACGGGGGTGGATGTGGGGCACAGTCACCCCAGCGAGCACCGCGCGGCGCCTGGATGGGCGATGTTTGCTGGTGTTTATTTATTTTGCCTCTGAATCTGGCGGGACACATTTTAATTGTGGGCTTGGGCTAGCTCTAGACCTAGTTATATACATGTAGGAACCATCTTCCTCAACAGCTGTGTCGGTTCCTAGCGTTCAGCTACGAACCAGTGTGGCCGGGTCTCTCCGAACGGCTATCCCTCTCTGGGAGAAATAGGCGCTCATAAATACAGAACGAACGTGTGATGAGCACTCGGCAAGAGTTCATTCCGTGCCGAGTGGCGCGTGAATATTCACTTCCCTCAGGTTTCATATCTACTGCATGAACTTGGTAATGTTTTTCAAAGGCTACTAATATCAATGCATTTATTTGTGTGTATCGTCCACGCGCGAGTCTCATAACTAAAGTTCTCTTGGCGGCAAAAAGGAGGCGGGTTAGCTATTACTTTGAGACACGACTTCGTAGAAGTAAGGCAGTTCTTAACGTTCAGGAGACCGAACACTTCGTGCCCAACGGATAGGTTTTGGGTTTTCAAGGTTTATAAGTCGTCAGGGAGGTGGGAGCGTACATCCGTGGTCAAAGAAAGCAAGATAACACAAACGGGGTCTGGATACTACTATATGCAAAAGCTGGAATTGAGATTCCAGAATGTCCGTTGGAACGAGGGGAAAGAAAAAGGCATGTAGCATGTCATGTCACGTCATAACGTAGTTCCCCATCCTCTCATGGGCATCTCCGCTCCTTGACAGGCGATGGTAAAATCACAGGTGTCCCATCAGGTTTCGTTATTCGGATCGCGGTGGACTGCGCGGGCCGAAAATCCCGGGGAATCGTGGCCGTTGGTGACCACGCCCCTTGTCGAGGCACGGGTGGTGGGGAGAAGTAGTTGTAATGTGGGTACGATGGCGACTGGGAGTGCGATGAAGAGTGTGATGGAGAAGGCGACGGGGGGATACTCAAGTTGGGATGTTGTCGCCGAGGATCAGATCCAGGGTGTGGCCTAGAGCGGTGCATGTTTGGTGTGACTGGCGTTTGTTGTGACGACGACACAGTCGAATGGTCTGAAGCGTATCCCCCCTCGGCCGGCTTAAATGAAAGCCGGCTTGGTCCCGGTCCCGTAAAAGGGCCGTGTAATGACTCGGTTCGCGGTGGCGTCGCGTAGTGAAAAGACCCCCGGGACGATGATCGAGTGTGCGTGCTCGACGGAGTGCTTGCCTCACTTTTTTGCCACAGGTCTGAACGGAAAGCACCATCTTGTTCGATGCTTGGTAACGTCCCCGAGCTGTTTGACTGCACAGCATGTGTCATCACCTGTTTAGGTAACAGTCGCGAGAACAAAACTTACTGGGGTCCGGGGCCAGAGTGAACCGTTGGAGAGCCTAGCTCCCCGAGTTGTTTTTGGCCATCGCTCGGGGCCGGGGAAGCTCGTCGCCGGAGTAGGCGTAGGGCGTATTGGCGAATCAAACAGCGGCTCATCTCGAGATGCAAGCCCAGATGAAGGTCCCGACGACGCCGAGTCACTTGGTGTCAGCCCTAATGAATCCATGTACGGCGTTGCTCCTGTCGCGTCGGATGATACCGGTGTGATAGGGGTAGGGACGGGCGGGCACGGCACCAACGACAAAAGGGGGGTAAACAGCGGCTCGTCTTGCCGGGGTATCCTCGCCAATGGCGTCTTTGTTTGGTTGCTGGTAGCCGAGAATAGCGGGTTATCTGAGAAAGCGCCGGTAAACGTATCCGAGTCGTTGTTTAAAATTTGTGGTGGCGATTCGGATATGACCGGGGGCAGGGGACTGAGTATGCAGTGAGGCCGGTGAAGGGCTGATGGGTCGTGCCTGGCCAACGCCTCTACTAGATCACTCATCGACGGTCGGTCACTGGGCTCGTACGCCCAGCAGTGCCTCAGAATATGCCCGACGAAGTTCGACTCGACGATTGGTAATAATGAAGGCTGCCGCCGTTGAATGAGGATAGCTACGGAGTTGGCATGAACAAACGAGTATGTCCCGTCGGCGTTTTACTGACCTTGCATCACACCCGTATCGTTCCTGATAGACGCCCAAGGCAGCAGGTTTGTTAAGATCTGAAAAATGCAGATAATATGAGCAATCGATGATACCGTGAGATGTGTCACGCCACCCATACCTCCAAGCAAAGACACCCGAATGCCCAAACGTCGCTCGCCGCAGTGACCAACACTTGTATTTGGTCCTCAACGCCACCGAATAGCTCGGGGGACATCCATCGATAACTCCCTCGACTTGATGACGTGGTAAGACCGGTGGAAATTTCTGCAACTATCCGGCTCAGCCCAAAGTCTGCGAGCATGGGCGTCCCATCGTCGCGCATCAAGACATTGCACTACATCCTAAATGAGCATTTTGCGAAGGGAGTCAGGTTCTGTGGGACTCACGGCCTTGATGTCCCCGTGTACTACCTGCTCCGGTAGTGAGTGGAGGTAGATCAAACCGTCCGCCACTTGACGAATCTGCGTGTTCTGTTAGAACCGGAGCATCGAATTAGCGGACATGACTCACGATGTCCATCCTGTCCGCGTCTGAGTTGTTTTTGAGGTACTCGGTGCATGTTCCGGCCGCGCAGTAAGGGTAGACCATGGCTGGCAAATCGTTGCTTGTGTCGTCGGGGTGCCAGTACAGCCCGTAGAACGGCATAATATTCTACAAGGGCTACTGAGAATATTAATGACTCTGGTCATTAGCTGTGCGTACCTTGTGCTTGGCTTTACTCCATGTGACGACCTCCCGGGATATCCGCTGTGCGGAGCACCACATTAAAACCCGAACAACCGCTCTCAAGTACACAAGGTATCGAACCTTTTTTAACCTCTCGGTCGTCACCTCCGGTCGCGCAGCAACTCGTATTATCTTGATCGCGACCTGGGAAATAAAATACGTCCGTGAGTTTTGTCCCCGTCATAACCAATAGGTCGGGTTCCGCTCACGTTTTGTGTAACGTCTCCGCTCCAGGAGATTCCCCTCCTACAAAGAAAAGGTCAAACGAATTACACCCCCGCAGGCTCGACGGGAGGAAGAACATACCAAATATCTGAGTAGCCACCATGTGCGAACGCACGGGTGCCAATGATTTTGACGGTCTTGCTCAGATTGGGGACATTACGGAACAAGACATCAGGCGACGGGCATATGGGGAACATCCCTTGAGGTTCGGGCGAGTCAGAAGTAAGAGTTGGGGCCCACGCTAGGCTTTTCGTCAAGAGGGGGCCAGGCATGTGAGGTGGACGGGCACAGCAAAGAGGGTCCCCGTAGACTCCAGAGCACTGCCTTCAAGTTGCTTGGTCATGTCCAGCGCTTACTTCCGGTGGCTACTAGGCAAGCCACTTTCTAGACTGCATGCAAGGAGACGTCGAGAGCAGGTCGCTACGGTGGCATTATATAGGGCGTGGGGTTGCACACACGATTGGCGATACGTGATCTTTGCCCTCGAGGCGGCGGCTATCTGTATTTAGTAAACCGGCACCGTGAATGACAGCCTCGCGACTGATGCCCCTCTACGGTAATCACAAAAGCACGCGCTAAAGGAACCGCCGACATGAGATGACTCCATTAGATCTACACGCGATAAAATCAAGTTTAACCTAACCAAGTACTTTGGGGATAATGTAGAAAACCTGCGAGTCATGTGTGCACCCAAGTCAGCGAGTTAGTCAACCCACGAGCGACTTGGTGTACCCAGTCATTAGAGATATGACTCTGGTCTGGTCGGTGGCTTTTCGTATCCCGTGTACGATACATAAGATCAAGGCGGTGCTGTCTCAACCCCATCCCCTCAATTAATATGCATTTTGCCGGGTTGCCTCGCTGTGGTTGAACCCAGCAAATTTATCTAAATTTCCCGCATTGTTATTATTGAACCCCCTGCATATCCGATGAGCAGGCGCAATTCTAAAGAACTGGACACGAAAACTGGTGAAACAAGCCAAACTGAGCCTTCACGGCGCGCCTGGCGAAGGAGAAATAAGGAGGCAGACGAGAGAGAGAGAATGGACAGAGGTCAGAGAGCTGGGGAGTGGGGGACTGTGGCCGCGAAGCAGCTGTAGGGAAACCGGGGCACCCCAAGACGCGAGCTGGCTGGCTCGCGGGTCGGGTGGCCAACCCTGACCTCGTGTCAGCGCGGAGTGGTGGGCGGGCAACAAAAATCAGAGTATATATGTAAACGACGATACAAAATCGAAGCGTAGCCGATACCAGAGGAAGTACAAAGGCAAAGAGAGCAGGAGCGAGTCACGTGGAAGGTAGCGAGCGGCCGGCGCTTGTTGCGGCCAAGTCGGCAATGTGTTGCCTCCGCAGGCGGCGGCGTACAGCGCCTCATTTTGACAGCTTCAATTCGGTGCTGTAATTGAGTAGCTGCCGAAACTGCCTCTTTTCGCACCAATCTCTTAGAATTGCGCCTGCTCGATACGCTGCGTTTGAGCTGCACAGAACCACGGGAGCAGACCCACCTCGCATAGGCCCCACCGGATAAACAACTGTATTATTAAGACCCGGGCATTGTTCCCCACAACTCAGTTTAGGATACAACCTTCTGCTGTCTACATGCCAGTCCATGTCACATTGTCCAGAAGATTACGTAGGCAGCACACGCACACAAGGATGCGAAAAAAAAGTGGATATACAAGATGGATGTGCATATATGTACGAACGAATCAAGAAACAGCAGCTAGATATACATGTACTCCAGTCAACATTCTAATCAGATACAGTCGAGTCTCCCCCATCCAAGCCTATTTGAGATAACCTCGAACGTTTTCAGAGTGCGCGTTCCGGAGCGGAAGACGCAGGTGCCGTACGCTTACAAACATGTTTCCCCCCATTGTTAGCTTCGACCCTGCACTCCCTTGAGCACCAGGCCTCTCCGCACCGTGGGCAGCAAGGATACTACATTTGAGCAAGTGTCAGCGAAAGCCATATGTTCATTACCAGAAAATACTCACATTACTGCCCTTGGTTCCGCAATTCAAACATACCGACTTGCTCTTCAACTTGGACCCCCTCTCCAACGCAGCCAACACAGGATCCAACTTGGGCAGCGGCTTTTGACTTCCCGAGCTCGGCGTGGGCGGGCAAGTCATCACGAACCGAGTTCCCGTCCGTGCGCTCATGCCTTCCGCACCCGGCCTCAGTCCCAGCTTAGTCGGCCCTGCGTTCTCCTTGCCTTTGCCTTTATCCCTTGGTTTCGAACGATTGCTATCAGACGAGGCCGAGCGCGAGAAAGTTGAAGCGGTCGGCCGGAGAGGCGAACTTGGGGCCGTGATCGCGTGACCGGGATCAAGAGTAAACGATCGGTGCATCACATCCGTCCGCTGGGAATAGTTCTGCAACGCCCGCGAGAGCGAGTCTATTGAGCCTCGAGGCGGCCCAACAACAAACCATCCAGCCGGGGGCAATTCCTCGGTTGGGGACTCGCAGAAGCTGGCACCGCGAGAGAGGGACAGCGTAGCGGGTGATTTTGGCGACAAGTTGCCGAGTGAACGGACCGACGAGAACGAACGCAGAGAGGAATGGGACATCAAGGATGCAGCTCTGGAACGAGTTTGCCGTAAGATGCGATGGGTCGCGTGCAGGGGCTTCAGGTCGGGACTGAGTCTGGGGAAAGGCACGCCATCACTTTTTTCACGAGGTCGCAGAAGGCGGGAAAGGCCAGGTTCGGTCAGAGATGAGGGTGGGGCACGGTTCTGGAGCTCGCATGTGAGAGCATCGGCCGTGGGTGAATCTCCTCGAGTCGAAGCCTCCTACTCAATTGGTAAATAGTGGTCACACGAGCATGATAACGGACTTACCACTAGCTTTAGACACAGTTCCCAATAGCTAATCATCGGTGTACGTGGGCCCCCGAATTCGGTCTGGATAAGATTCAGCAGCTGGGTTGCTATTTTTGCTGCCAGAAGCACCACATCGACCCTTTTGTGCTTTACCAAGGACAAGTTTGCGAGAGTGCTGTCAAATTCACGTTCAACTTCGGCCGGAACTCCACAAGAGGGATCAACGAGATTAAGGGAGCTAGACGTAATTAATCCAGCAAGGCCGCCCACAAGGTTTGTCTGTCGATTGACACATCGGTTAGACATCACGAGAACAAGAGGGACAGACACGAGGTCTCACCAACGTGTTTTCGGTTTCGGGATCTGCAATGGATAAACAAGGACGCGATTGGATTTCGACGGACGGAGCAAACCCCGAGTCCGATACAGAGGCGATGGAGCCATTCGAACCTGTCCGGGACTCGGCCGAGAGTGGTGAGTTGAGCCGTAAAGGCGATGCCGACAACGAGGACGTTGCGACACTGAGGCCGAGACAGCACCACAACACTGCCTCTTTAGCACTTGACGAGTCCAGAGTACGCAGCGCCAGAGTCTTGTACTGATGAAGGCACCGTCGCATTTGTTCTTTGGGGTGGGGACTCGGACATGAGTGGCTGTCAGCCTACCAAGAGCGGGAAATGAGAGGGCGATCATTAACGCGTCCGAATTAACGAGTGGGATGGCTTACCACAGACTCATCCGAAACTACCGACGCGGAATCCTGGTCCCACGTTTGCTTGGCAGCTGCTGCAGTGTCCAGACTTAACTTGGTGAAGTCATTTCGTCCCTGAGTAGGGGGTTCATAGCGTGAAGGGCCAGCAAGACAGGTCATAATAGCAATAGTGATTCGAAAGGGGAGGAAAGCGAGAGACTGAGACTGTGGGATAGCAGACGAGGCGGTTAAATACGGGATGGTTACCGCACGACCGACTAAGCGAAGGCGATAGCGTTGATAACTAAGAATCTATCTAACGAGGCACCGTATTGTCGAAGCAGCAGGCAGTGCGCTGGCAGATTCGGTGTGGGCGGATGGAGAAAGTCCAGACGGGAGAGTGAAGTGAGGGGACGTCTGTGCTGGTCAGGTCACAGAAAACCTTTGATGTAGGTGTCGCTCCAAGGAGTCGGGACTATCACGTGAGCGGACACCCCATCTCACCGCAACCTACATTCCCGGTCTAGGCGTATGTATGGCATCTCTCAAGTGCGCTCTCCGCAAATTTTCTCTTCGTACGCTACGTACGGCACGATCAATCATATTGCATTGCGCCCCCTGGAGCAACTAGCCCAAACGACTGGTCGCGTGCGCGGTCGTGTGACATAGAACGCTGACGCCTGCCACACCCCCGTGTTACCTACACAAGTCTCGAATGACGGCCATGATCTGCAAACCGCCATTCACATCCATGATCTGAGCAACGTGAGCTAGCTGCGAGATCTGATTGGTGGGACAGTTATTCGATGGTCCCGATAAATGAGTGGGTGGACGACGTGTGCGGCAAGCGACACGATCCCTGGTCGCGGCTCAATTTTGTCTCACCTTATCTTGGTCCTGAGAGTCTAACGAGGAATGGGTATCAAATTTAGCATTTGGAAGGCCAGACTACTGTGTGTCTAGGCTCTATCAGTAAGCCCCTTACACCTCATATCACCACCCGCGCGGCTCGTTTTCCAACCGATTTCTGGGAGTGAATTCATTTCTACGCAGACCATGAACCAAAAATCAGTCTCAGCGAAGTACCGATATCATTTAGCGGGCCGTGACCTGTCCAAACGACTACCGAGATTATTCCATTCGAGGTTCTGTGTCCCGTCCCCGCATAATTCTGTCCCCGCCTTTACGGATCTACCCAACCAAAGCTCGGCGATTGAGGTACTTACTAGCCTGAGGTTTTCTGATTGTGGTCTGGCCGCACAGTCCCGGCCCGATATGGTGGGGTGTCCGTCATCGAGCTTACAACAGTGTACCCCAGTGTACAAGATCGTAGAATCGGGGATGGTAGGGTAACATCAAGATAGACAAGCTGCGCTGACTTCGGTACCGTTTTGATCTATGCGCACCCACGTTTGAAATGACGGTTAGATGTTCAGCGGTCGGCGATCAACAGTGTTTGAGATGTTGCGCTTGAGCGATCCATAGCACATTTGAATGGGTCGTGGGGGGGGGGGGGTTAACTTTGATCCAAGGATATTTGCTTGAACCCGCGATCCAGCTCAGATGGATGAACGTGCGTACGCACCTTACATCTATGCCCCCGATCCTGTAGTTGCCTAGCCTGTATGACGCGGTATCAACAGGTCTAAGGGTGCGAGTATCCTAGTAGGCGTTTCTCATGGGTGCGATCGTCCGCCTCACATGTGGGGAAAGAGGGTTTGTGCGCGGGGATCGCTGTGGGGAGGAGACGGGGGAAACATTCGGCGCATATACCAGTTGCTTGTTCGGTATCTATCTACAACATCACCTACCCCGCATAGATTGTGCCCCACGATGCATATTCTCCGGAAGTCAAGCCTTTGGTCACAGGCTAGTCAGCCCTCATCCGTAGTGTGAGCGAAAGTTGGCTGTATGCGTCACAAGGCAAGAACGTTCGCTAGATGGTGGCCGATAGAGAAATAGCGAGGCCATACGGGATAACTCCCCAACGTCGGGTATGAGAATGAATGGTGCATTGGGTGGAGAAGATATTGAACGAACACTAAGAGGTCGTCTCGGGCTTATGGGCACCAGGCGAAATGAGTAAAGAGCCAAGGTTCCAAGGAATCTTTCGCTAAATTATTTATTGACCTTGTAAATACACTAGATCGTTATTGACTGGGTTTGGAGGGAGCCTTAGAAGTTCAGGTTGAAACATGGACTCTTTTTACACACGGGGTTCCTAAATGGACCAGATTATAAGGGAGAAGGCGGCTGAGGTTTCAGTCAAATCGGCAGGCTTTTTTTTAAAACTTCAAATGACGAGTAACACCGTCGCCATTAAATTAAATAGGCTAAACAGCAGTATTCAGATAGGTAGATGCTTGGTCTGAACGTCGCTGGCTATCGTGGGTGGGTCGCCTTCTCGGCCTCAGTATCTTTAGAACAATTAAATAGGGGAATGAACAAGATTCTGGCTATTATAACGATAAAATAGGCGTAGACAACACGATTGGGCTCGCCTTGTGTTGGTGCTTGGTAGTGGAGCTGCAAAGCCTCACTCAGCCACAGTAGGTCACGTGCGCTTTTGGAGCTGGTGCCGGTTGGTCATGCGGCGGATGCAAATTCCCGGTTACCGACGCTCCTCGAGACAATAACAAAATGGGTAAGCTAAACGTTGTAGGACGAGGAGAGTAGCTGAAAGAATTGATGTGTAGTCCGCTACGCCGCTGCCGCCCTTGCATCCAACCCGGATAAGAGTGTGTACTAGTTATTAGACATACGCTCATCGAGCTGACAAAGTGTTAACTATAGCTGCCCGCGCTCGCGGCGAGTACCTCCGGACCCATTTTAAAAACATGCGCGAGGTTGCGGCCGCCCTCTCCGGTGGGTATATGTATTTCGCCTTTTCTGGTGTTAAAGCTCATTCCCGTATTACTTGGCGGATAGGCCTCAAGCTCACCAAGGCGTATACCTACATCGACAACGTGAAGGACCACAAGCAGGTCATTCCTTTCAGGAGATTCGCTGGTGGTGTCGGGCGTGCATCTCAGGCGAAGGAGTTTGGCGCGACTCAAGGTGAGCCTGGTTTGAAACTAAGACATGAGTTAGTTAATGAGTTGCACCAGGTCGGTGGCCCGAGAAGTCGCTCAAGTTCATCCTGCGCCTGCTCAAGAACGCGGAGTCGAACGCGGATGCCAAGAACCTTGATCTTGAGGACTTGACCATCAAGAACATTGTCGTCCAGCAAGCGCCTGTGTGTAAACCACTTCTCCCAATTTGGTGCGCATATCTAAACAAATAATCGCCAGAAAACCCGCCGCCGGACATACCGTGCGCATGGTCGCATTAACCCTTACCAGGGTCACCCTGTCCATGTCGAGGTGCGTAAAAACAGCCATTAGTTGAGGTTTATGGCTGACCACCTGCCTAGATTATCCTGGCTGCAGACGACGAAGAGGTTGAGAGGAACAAGGACAAGGATGAGATCACGAAGACTCCAGTGGGTGCTAACCGCCGCATTCTCGCGGCGCGCCGACGAATTGAGGCTGCTCGTGCATAAATGCTTGAGCACGAGCGGATGGGCTTGTATTATCGCGTATCCACCTATTCCTTCGCGCCGTTGCGCCATGTCAATCAACTCGCACTTTGGTCTATGTCAGCCTTATGCAGCATTTATGAACGTACTTTTAGTTATTCCTGCGGCGGAAATGCGATGTGCCAGATGAATTTGAGACGACCGGCACATGGGTTGGGATTTGTCCGGTTAAGCAAATTGTTTGGTCCAAACAACCAAATCGTCACCTAGTTCGGACCCCGACACCCACAGCTTAGGGCACGCACAAAGGCAGCGAGCATCGAACAATCTGCCAACACATACTTTGGAGCTATATAACTCATCCACCATCTGTTCGGAACTACCAGCAATTCTCACGCTACCATAAGGGTACCGACATACTTGGTGTTTTGCTATGCTTTCTCGTCGCTTGCTTGCCCAAAGTTCAGGCTTTTTGTCCTCTGGGCTGCGCTTAAGGTTCGCCCGAGGTCTACAGCGTGATGCTTCCCAGCCTGTGCGTCCCGGAGGGATCCCGCCTCCTCTCAAAGGCATACGCGTTGTCGATCTAACTCGAGTTCTTGCTGGGCCGACGGCAACTATGCTTCTCGCTGACCTAGGGTATGTGTTCGATAACTTGGCATTATAAAAAAGTTTCCCTGTCATTGAGAAACCTCGTGGTTCGACCTCTTGTTGGTCTTTAGCGCGGATGTGATCAAGGTCGAAGAAGTGAAGCGAGGGGACGATACGCGTTCTTGGAGCCCACCAGCAGCCCCCGTGCTTGACTCTCAACCAGCGGCCTCGGCACATCTTCCGCCGGAATCAGCGTACTTTCTAGCAGTTAACAGAAACAAACGAAGCATTACTGTCAACTTCAAGGACCCGCAAGGTGAGCATTTGGTGTAACCTGTTGACCCAACGAACTTCATAGCTTGAGATAGGCCTAGAAATCGTGCATGATCTTGTTCGTAAATCAGACGTTCTGGTGGAGAATTTCGTTTCAGGCAAGCTTGAGAGCATGGGATTGGGGTGGGAGGATTGTAGAAAAATCAACGACAGGCTGGTATACGCTTCAATCACTGGTATAATGACTATTTTGCCATTAAGAATGAAAGCTGAACGAATTTCACCTAGGATATGGGCAGACTGGCCCTTATAGACAAGCTGCCGGCTACGACGTAGTTATCGAGGGAGAAGCAGGGCTCATGCATATGTAAGTTCTACGCCGCGAACATTATGATATAATATTTCTAACCTAGGGGGTGACCTGATCATTATCAAGCACTGGAGAACCAGATGGTTCGCCTTGTAAAGTCGGCGTCGCGGTTACGGATATTTCGACTGGCCTATATGCACATGGGGCTATCATGGCAGGATTAATGTCTCGTCAACAAACGGGCAAGGGTGTGTGGATTGATTGTAATTTGTTCGAGACGCAAGTGAGTTTCGGTCTGGATTCTTGGTCTGTCGTGTTGATTGGCTCGAAATAGATTGCTGGCTTAGCCAATATTGCATCGAACTATCTTATAGGAGGCATGGAAGCGTCTCGCCACGGCACTAGCCACCCTTCTATCGTACCTTACCAGGTGTTCCCATGCAAGAATGGGTTCATTATGATTGGTGCTGGAAATGAAAAGCAGGTAAGTACAATACGTTATCTGTGGCCACTCAATGAATAATGACAATCCGCAGTTCGCCTTGTTAGCTGAAAAGGTGCTCGGCAAACCCGAGCTCGCAACTGATGCCAGGTTTTCTTCCAACGGACAGCGCGTGAAGAACCGGGCTGAGCTGGTTCAAATCATTACGGACACTCTGATGCAGCACGACAGGGACCACTGGCTAGGAAGGTTTCAAGGACTCGGGTTTGTGATACGTCTATTCTCTGTCGCCCTTCTGTGCTAACGGTGCTGCTCAGTGTACCCCATGGTCCAATCAACAACATTGCACAAACTTTCGACCACCCACAGGCAAAAGCACGTGGTGTAACAGTTGAAGTCGAGGTTCGTTTACGACTGAACAAGCCAGATGTATAACGTCGGTTGACGTTCAACTAGCATCCGCGAGCTGGAATTATTAAACTGGTCGCACCTGCTGTCCATTATAATGGCCAGCGAATGCCGGTCACTCGGTCACCGCCGTATCTGTCTCAGCACACTGAAGAGGTCTGTCGATATACGCTAGTTACATCGGGTCTGCTTATTGACTCGGTTCTTCAGGTTTTATCTCAAGACTTGGGATACTCGGCAGAGCGGATCGCCGAGTTAAGGGCACAGAAAGTTATTTAGATGAACCTATTATGAAATTCGGTACAAAATGCAATGGTTGATGGGTCCAACTACCATTGAGGTATGCTCGTGGTCATTCAAGCTCTTACGCAACATTATTCCCGCTTAAACTATATAACTACAGTATCAGGTAAGGCGCCCCGCGCATATATCGCGCTGCGAGGTCCACCGTAAATGATATAAATCGCATTGGCCCGGAGGTCTGGCAAGACCCCAATAGGGTCACGAGTAGAACAGTTCATGCAAATTTTCATTATCAATTCCACTATATCCACTTTACTGAACCCGGCTGGTCACAAACGCGCATGCGGCTCAGTCATATGGCACTCTCACCCCAATCCTCTCTTCCCTCTCGGCTAATTCCACCATCAGGGACGCGATTGCCACATCCTGCGCACCTACACCCACGCTCTTAAATACCGTCACGTCTCCCACCTCTTTCACCATCCTCCTATTCATCTCACCCTCACCCTCCTCGCCCCCTCTCACAAGAACCCCAATTTCCACCAGCTCCTTCTCTAGCACCTCGGCGTCGATAAGTTCTCCGGCTTCGACCAAGCACGTCTTGGCTTCATCCACCACAATCCGCCGCCCGGCGCGTTTGACCAGTCCAGTATCGGCTTCACGCATCGTGCGCGTGTAGGAACCGACGAGGTTTACATGTGCACCCGACTTGAGCCACGCAGAGTCAAAGAGTGGTTGGGTCGATGACGTAGCCGTGCAGATCACGTCTGCCTCCCGGACCGCCGATTCGATTTGAGGGTCTGGCGTTGATGTCGAGACGAGACCTTGGGTTTGGACATTTGAGAACTCGGAGCGGAGGTGGGAGATGAGTTGGTCGAATCTGTCGTTGGACGAGCGGTTTATGATTGTGCAGTGTGTAATGGAAGGGTAAGTTAGGAGAAAGAGACGCGCGTGTTGTTTAATTTGAAGACCGGCGCCGAAAAGGGCGATGTGCGTTGGGCTCGGATTGGCAAGGAGTTGAGTCGCCAAGACCGAACCTTGGAACAAACGAATAAGAACCATCGTGCGAGCGAGTTTGTGAAATTCAAGAGAGACTCACCCCCAGCATTTCTCAAGGCGGTCAACGCTCTCGAATTCACAATCGCTCTAACGCCCCCAGTCTCTTCGTCCAACACAAGAGTCGTCCCAGGAAGTCCGCCCTTTCCGCCCGTACGTGGTACAGAGACGACTTTGATAGCGGTATGGATCGGTGCGCTACTGGTGTCATTTGATAGGCTTGTGACAGGCGTGGGAATCCGGCAGGGCATGTAGAGTGTCGCATGTCTAGGCGAGAGTGTCGTCAGTCTGGGTGGCTGTTGCACGCGGTCGTGTTCCGAGCTCTGCGTTTACTAAACTCATTAGCACCGGGAAACTAATCAAGCCAAGCCAAGATGCAGCGCGAATCTATGTACAAAAATACACGGTAAGTCGATGTGCATGCTATGAACTTACCACGCCCTCTCCAATCCCGGACCCAGACACAAGCTCAAACGTCCGAGCCATGCACTGCACGACCTCGCGCGGGTCTAACGCCGTCTGAACCAAATGCTGAATGTCATCTCCAGAGAGAATCAACAACTGAGTTTTCATGACAAGTGTCTAATTTCTCGAGTTGAAAACAAAGCGGGTGGTGGTTGTGGAGCGCAGAACGAACTGTATTGGCTTGTATGCAATGATGGGCATCACGTGCTTTATTCTCACATCACGCAAAAAATATTGCGATAAACATCAGAGCAGAGCATCGTCTAATTACAGCGGCTCTGCATTTTGTCCACACGGATGGATACAATTACGGGTAGGTGGTGGGGTACATGGCGGCAGGTGAGGATAGGGGTTCAGTTCACGTTTAGAACAGCATGGAGGACGTGTCGGCGCGGATTCTGCATGCTCGAGCATGAGCACTAGTTCCACCATAAAAAATATGAGCACATACCGGTTGTAGTCCAAGAGACCCTCAATCTTCCCGAGCCCAGCAATAGCAATATCCTTGTCCCACAAATACTTGTTGGCGACGCGCTTAATTTCGTCCTTGGTCACCGCATTCACAGCGCTCTCAATCTGGCGCGGCGTAAACCGACGACCGGCAGTGACAAGTTGACGTCCAATGTCCTCGGCGATCGCGGTCGTGCCATCCAGGCCGAGGAGCAAGCTAGCCTTGAGCTGGCTCTTGGCACGCTCGACCTCGACGTCGGTCGGGGCGATGCTCATCCGTGTCCACTCGCGCAGCGTAAAGTGCACGAGATCGTCCAAGTTCATGAAGTTCTCCGAGACGAGGTAGATACCCCAGAGACCGGTGTCCGAGTACGAGGTAGAAAAGGACATGAAGCTGTTGGCGAGCGAGTTGCTCGATATGATATGGCTGAGCCTGCTGGAGAGAAGTGGCGCGGCGCCAAGACTGCGATCCCAGTTGCCCATAATGGACTGCATGACGAGCATGGGGAAGTAGTCGGGTGAGCGCCAGCCGACACCCTCCACGGCGATAGCGATATTGGCGGTGCTCATAGTATCGTCGCGGATGCGAACCTCGGAACCGATAAACGAGGTCTTGGGGTGGTGCTTCTGGCCGAGTGCAACGGGATTAGCGGACACTGGAAGGCTGGCAAAGTGCTTGCTTGCGAGGTCTTGCAGCTCGCGATGGTCGACGCCGCCGGTACCGACAAGAACCATACGATCAGCAGTATAGTTGGTTTTGATATACGACGCAAGGTCATCGCGCTTGATAGAGAGGATGTTCTTCTTGGGGCCCAAGATCGTGCGTCCGAGGGGCTGGCCTACATGCATGATCAACCCTCGGTGATACCCGTGAATGCCCGGACCCACCTTGGAACGCAACCGAGTGCAAGTGATCAAAGACAACCTCCTCGAGCTGCTTGTCGACCTCCTCCTGTTCCCTTAAAATCACATCTCTCTCGCGCTCGATCGCGCCGTTCTCGAGCTTCGAGTTCTGGAGGATATCGCTAATGATATCGACGGCCGCACCGACATCCTTGCGGAACGACTTGGCATAATAGACCGTCTGTTCGCGGCTGGTGTAGGCATTGAGGTGCGCACCGAGGTTCTCAACCTCGAGCTCGAGGGCCTGCTGCGAGCGGCGGCCCGTACCCTTGAACGCCATATGCTCGAGGAAATGAGCAGTGCCGTTTGTCTCGTCCGTCTCGGCACGCGACCCAGCATCGATCCATACTCCAACAGTCGCAGTCTGTGCGTGCGGGTGGGACTCGGTAGCGATGGTAAGTCCGTTGGAGAGTGTAGAGATCTCCGTAAAGGGTAGGGTATCACGCTGCACGACCGTCGCTAGCGTTCGGCGCAGTGGGCACTGTATCTATAGTGAGCATATGAAAGATGGTATATTTATGACCTACTGCTACACTGGCACGCCTAAAGCCTTGCCGGAGCGACGCAGATAACATGCTGGAGAACGTGGGATGGTGAGAGTGAAAATCCGATCTGCCTATTGGCTCTGCCAAACACGCCCAGCCGCCACCCGAGTCTTCCCGACAGCGCTTGTGACCCTCTCGTCCATGTCCTACCTCGCGTCTCGCTCTCTGAAAAATACTAGGATGATCTGTTATACTTTACAGTGGCTCTATAAAAATTCTATGAGCGGGTAATCCTCACTATGCTGGAAATTAGCGAAATGAAAATCTTGGACTAATGGTCACTTATCCACTCTTTCTTCACTCGAAGAGGTTCTTCTGGTCTGAGCACAATTAATACAATTTGGCAACGACCTCTCCCAGTAGAAAATAAACCAAAGTTTGGGCATCACACATAGCCGCAATAGGTGGGGATTATTGCTCGGTCTCCACGGCAGCGTGTCTGCGTTTGGGTACGCGAAACGCTAGTACTTTGTCCGCGAACCTGGTTATCACACTCCCACCCACTTGCTGCAGCAATCACAGTGGGGCTAAGCTTGGACATTTTACTAATTACACAGTGTCCACAGGCCTAGCTACCTACCAACAACCAACGACCGGACGTTCTCGTGCTTCCACGCAGTAGTCTCCTGGGGAAACTTGTATCTACAGGTAGTTCAGAATACAACCAAGGACATTGCCGATTTTGGGGCCGTCTCACGAGCAGCACTTCCCTTGCGAGTAATTTACGTTCCTATCATAATTTAGCAATTATGAGCACGTGATAGCACGTCCGTGAGCGTTGGTGAGATTGCTGCGCTCCCCCATGAGCTAACTTGATGTGCTTACCAGGAATGTCCCCGCATGTATTGGCTATGGCCAGATCTGGCCCACCAGCCCGCGAGTCCTTCCCTCTTGCGTCCCGGTGGCCCGGTGGCCCCTCGCCCGCGGTAGCAGCAACGACTCCCCCACCCGACACCGGACTTGGCCCTCATCACGTGTCCGCTCGCCTCACACCAGCCATCCCACCGCATGTACGGAAGCCCAGATACCCCCATTTGTTCTCAAGTATTCTACACTAACTTTCGATTTTCGGGAACCCGAATTTAGGCGCATGATGCACCTAAGAGCAAGAGTGCTGCCAGAGCAAGGCGACAGCAAATATGATGGACCGTACAGGCTGAGAAGAGACGAAACCCAAAAGTGGCTCGCGCCAAGGCCGAAACTCAGGCAAGAATTTCTCTCATAGGCAAAGCAGAGTCATGGGCTGGACCGGGAACCAACGAACCTAGTTTACAATAGACTTATACCTCCTGTTCTAGCGGCCAACACTTCTACAGAAAGGAGACATCCCACATTTGTCGATCCGACACTTGGCAAATGTTTGTGCTGGATCAGCCCGTGGCATACACCCTTGTCAGACCTACAGTGCTATTCCCGTATTCTAACGTACCCGGGGGCTGTCGGATCACACACGACTCAGGGAACTAGGCCCCCGCAAGGTTTGACGCTTCTTCTCGTTTCGAGCAGTAATCGAACAACTTGCCTCACCTGGCAGAAGGCTACGGTTAGGTTGAAACAGGCTCGCCATCGATTGCCGACTGCTTGCCAAGGACGATCACGTCCGCCAACGGAGGCCATGGGAGGACGGTGCTTTTGGCTGGTATTCGATGTCGACCCGTGACCGATGTCTCCCCGGGTGTATGCTCTGTCAATATTTGGAATTTCCGCTTTGGATCGGAACTATGTTTGCACATATTATCCACATATAGTGGCGGCCGAACACATGCGAGGTTAATACAACAAGTGCTAGTAATAGATGTAGTTCTTGAGTCAGGTACGTGTAGGATGCGATGTGCAGTTGAACTCCCTAATCTTGGCTCAGCCGTCGGGATTATCGTGGTTCTTCAAGTCATGTGCATCAAACCAACTGGGTACTGATTCCGAAGAGTCGCCTAGACTCACCCTCCCGTCTCATCTCCGTGAGCGGACGGTATGGTCTCTAGAAACTCTCTACGAACCTAGGCGAAGGTCACTGCTGACAGTGCTCAAGTAATACACTTACGTTGGCACCTTGAAAGTCAAAGTTTAACTGTTCAGACCATTTGCCTCTTGCTCCAGAACCTAAAATACTTATAGATATTGCTATTCAGGGATATTTCGGCCTTGGCCAATCGCAGCTCGTGCTTGGCGGGGGATTTTCCAGGGATGGAACGAATCGTGCTATAGTTAGACGGCGGTAGCGTTTCCAGAAGGTGAGAGTACCACTTGAAACTGGGGGAATGATGCAAAAAAGAAACGTATGCATACCGCATGGGCAGATGCGTCTGGACCTTTCCGGGGGGAATGCTCGCTTGAGGCGGTCCAGAGAGCACCAGGCGCTCGAGGCTGGGGCACAACCCTGCCCCGTACGTACCGACTTATTCCCTACATGCCACTCGCCTTGTGAGCAGTGGCCTATAAAAAGAGTTTCTACCCAGCGTCAAGTCTCCAGGTTCTGAACACTCTCCAAACTCTGCTCACCATGTTCGCTACCAAGCTCGCTCTCGCTGCCATCTCAGCTCTCTCCGCTATCTACATCGCTGGTGCCGTGCCAGCTGGCTTGACACCTCGCGAGGACTGGAAGACTTCTCTCGGCTGGGATGGCAAAGTGACGACCCCCGTTGAGCTCGACCCGAGCAATGTCGCTAAACCTACCCCTGGTGTGAGTGTTAATTGTCTCGGTGTATCCTGTGCATTCCGGCAACTGACCACCACCACCTCAGAAACCTGCTCCAGCTGTTATGAACGGCGGAGTGTTTTTCTGCAAGGATCCCAACTTTACCGGATCTTGCGTAAGTCTCAGCTATCGCGCTATCGCCGCAAAGACTGTACTGACTGTGTGGTGAACGGGTGTGTACTATAGGCGTATGTTAACGGAATCGAGTGAGTCTAGCGATTATACAGGCCGCTCCGTCGTCTGATTATTCCCCACTTGCAGCTCTGGCGAATGCGTCAACGTTGGCTCAGACTTCAACGACGTAGTCTCGAGCTTCGGTGCGGACATTGGTATTACCTGTACTATCTTCGGGTGAGTGGTTGCCAATACCTGCTGAGCGCCGAACACTGATGGATATGATACACCGGGCAGCGATGTCAACTGCAAGGGTCGTTCGACGGGTGGAATAGTATACCCAGGAATCTACAACCTGGCTGACTATAACAATAACGACTCGATGAGCTCTTTCCGCTGCGTTGGATGAAGTAGTTGGGCGAGAACATGGTCGACGCCGGTTTAGAATTTCGATTAGATGTATGCCCGGATACAAGTGAAATTATGTTGCATTTACATGTATGCGTAACCGATGATTACGCGCATCTCATTCGAAACACATGATTCCCTCAGTTGGTTTCTACGTTTAAAGAGGAAACAACGTTCCTAGGAGCTATATACTGGTGCGGGCAAGAGTTTGTGGGTGCGATTTCCTTATGGTTTGCTTGTGGCTATCCATTGTTGTCTGGGTGGCTATTTATCCAATGGTCTGGCACAACATTCAGGCCGATGAAATAACTTGACCCTCGTTGAACGGTGAGACCTTTCACAGAGATACATGGATGAAGTCTCCTAGTGAAGGCAAAAACAATTTTGTTGGTTGTAGATTTATTCTACCTTCTTTGCGATGATCTGCGATTCTGCCCCGAGATAGCTGCAGTACGAGATAAATACACACATTCGATCGCGGTAAGAAATGAATAGCCAGGCCGCCGAACCAGCGAGCAGGGCTTGCAGGTTGGGGCTAACATCTCGATCTCCGTGAGCAAATATGTATCGGCGAACGGGCTTGAGGGTTGGAGTGTGGTATGGTGGGCAGGAAGCGGGCGGCATCAAATTCCCTGCTCGCAGCGCGATAGGCAAATTCAACTACAAGTACGCAAGGCCTAACTGCGCACAAGAAGATCGAAAAGGGAGCCCCAGAAGAAGGGGGGGGGGGACAACAGGGGGGGCGCACATAAGACGAGTGTCGGGGGCGGGCCAGGGAGGATGTGGGCGTGACCAACTAGCCAAGACTCCAGTGTGTCGGCTACTCCACATCAAGGCGCACAAGTTTGAGCGGGGATAGCCTCCTGGGACTCCCCAGAACGCGGGTAGGGTGTAGTGTAGAGCTCGAGGCAAGGGCTTGGTGAGACAATCGGCAACCCGTCTCCTGAACAACCGGGGGATCGTGGCCCCACGCAGGCCGTTGAGCTGTAATTGGTTGGTTGGCCTATTGGCGCTCTGGTGGGTTTAGGCGCATAGCGCAAGGAAGCTCATTTGATGAACCATTTCATAGGCTCACAGAACCCCACTTTTAGGATGGCCCAGTGACGTCCGGAGTCCGTGAGATTCTTGTCGATCCACGACCCACACGTGTCTTTCCTTGTGATAATCAAAAAGCCGCCACATGTCTGTGCATTTTTCATGTTGCCCGTACGAGCGAACTGCGGAGAGTCTGCGACGAGCCAACGCCTTTTTACATTATACCGAAGGAAATACAGGTATGTGCTACAGGTCAAACATGGGTTTCATGGGCTTCGGTCATCAAATAGGCTTCAAGCCACCGAATGAGGTTCTGTGAGCGCATCGAACGGGGTTTTGTGAGTTCATCAAATGGGGTACATCAAATAGGCTTCCCTGCAACAAATATGCGCCCAAACCCGCTGGAGCGCCAATACATTGTCGTTTGCCCTCTGGCCGCCAACCGCCTTTGCAGGGCGGTGGTGGTTAGTTCCGACTTGATAGGGTCTTGGGTCCAGGCGAATCGTTGGCCAGTCGGCCAATCAACGCTCAATGTCCTGCGAGGGGCGTTCCACGGGTCGCGCCCTCATGCCTTTTAAACCTGGCATCACATCCTAGCCCACCACAGTAACAGTACTGGAACCAGCATGGCTCGCTGTACTTTCCCTGTAGTTCGCTCATCTGTCTGGGTGTTTGGCTGCAAGTATGTTTATTCCTTGTCTCCCATCACTTGCTGAACTGACATGGTCCTATCCTATGGTATTTTCGCTCTCGTTCCAGTACCCCGCCCAACGCCTTGCTGCTAAATACGCCTCCACAGCGTATCCCTCCTGCTGCTCCCCCAGTTGCTTTGCTTGCTGAAGAACCAGCGCCAATCCCACTCCTTGCCTCCTTCTTTGGCCAGCTCAGCGTCCTCACCCCCAGTCCAGACGAATAAACTCCATGACACAAGCGAGTACCTTAGCTTCTGCCTGAGACCCCGGCTGATACGTTGTCAACTTGTACAGGATAGAATACTAGTTCATGGTGTCTCAGAATTACCCAAAGATACCTCTCGCGTACCTTCACCTCGTAACGGACATGGTTGAAACCTGTATGCTTGTTTGTGTCCAGTCAGCTGTATTTGACCTAGACCCCTGCCGCATATTCTCCTCACATATACGCACATAAATAGGCCCCATTTTTGGCTACCCGCCCAAGTGAAGCGCGAGCATGTCAGAGGGGAGTGGCAAGAGCCCAATCGAGTCTGCTGATTGCGATATGACATGGTATTCCTGACCTGTGCACCTGTCAGAGCTCCCATAACGATGATTGTCGTCTCCGTATGCACCACCCAGCACGTTGGATTCCCGCTCTCGGTCTGCGAGTCCTGTAAGACCTGGTTCGCACGAACCCACGACCTTCGCCGACACTTGGAAACACACAGGGTCAGTGGTACACTTTAAGATTACGATTACTTCTGATCTGCTACTAGAGCGCTGCCAACGCAAGTGCCCGAATTCTCATTGTAAAAGGGAAACCCATATGTGGCGCCTTGTGGGACCTGTCGTTTGCAGTACGTGCTATAACCGTCGCCGCACTATGTCGGACATACACCAATATGGCTGCCATGATGCACTTTCCATTTCACGATGCACTTTCAATTTCACGGTGCACAACCGCCACTGCTGGTAAACCTCTGCAGCAAGGTGGCTGTGTGTAGTTTGTTGTTGCGATGGAAGTTTTCAGGTTGGCCGTGATAGCCATTGAAACAGAAAAGCACGAAACCTAGCATGAAGGGGGACTCAGCCTGTACCAGTGTTGGACGCCGCTATCTGGTCGAGGTAATGGGTGTTGTATCGATAGAGAAGCCTAGTATATATGAGAGAGAAGTGCTTGTGAGCCGCCAACCCGCGAACAGAACACCTCGTAGGGTGAGCAGTAGTATCCTCCTCTCATGTGTGCAGGTCTATCGTGGAGGAGCGCAGCGCTCGGGACGCCAGCAGAACGAGGTAGGAGGGAGGATTGGTGAGAAGTAAAGGCACACTCAATACATGCCCTCATCCGCCATGCGCGGGAGATGGTCAATGCACAAAGGTGTGGAGAGGAAGAATATATTCTGGCACGTCCCTAGCTAGGGCGCAGTTCTGCGGCCAAGTATCCCTCCGCAAGTCGTTGTGCATCAGGGTAACATAATTGATAACCTCACGCTTTTTCAAAACGCCACAGCGTTTTTCCAAGGCGATTGCTTGCTTTTACCATATGTTTGTTTTAGCTTTTACTTCACACGGGGTTTTTGGGTCAGCCCTTCCGAGGTAAGAGCTGTCCGAAACGATAGAAACTGAATGGTATTACATCACGACAATCAGTCTAGTCGGAGTTTCACCAAAGTGCATGGAGGCGTACTTTTTTTCTTCTTTTTGGTTCATAGTTATTTATTGTCGTTTTGGAGCCATGCCCTATGGTGCGACATAACGAGGCAGGGAGAAGTGTATTTGTGGTGGTTTTCAGAAGTCGGAGCCGACCCAAAAAAAAGTTGGGGCTGAACGCGGAAACCGCTGTTCCAGCAACCAGGGTGGAGCATGAGAAGCTGTCAAAGATGTAAACACACAGCTGAATTCGCCTCAGCGAGGTGAATATTTCTATATATATGTCATTTTAGTAGTGTGGGTTTCAGCCAAGTACATGGTCAAATATGAGTGCACACCAACTACGACATGTATAAACCGATCATGTGTGGCACGACAAGCTCAGCCTGGAGAGGTATTGATTCCAGTATTTTGAATGATTCAAGTTTGACAGGAGGGCGGCAAGTGAAAGTTTTGAAAAGAATAGCTGAGCGCTGGAACGGGGTCATACGAGTTGTTAACGCGGTACAGTGTTTCACGACTCCTTGCACCACCACCGGTCCTTGCGCCACTGCATATAAAGGTCTACAGGGTTTTACCCAGATATCTTCATTTTAAGATCGTATATGCGAAATGAATTGGCGCTCGTATGACATTTTCCCCTGTGTTTTTTGATTTTCTGTACGCTCGCCAGTGGTGGCTTTAGTGGTTTGTGACTGGTGCAGAATGAGATGTGGCCACTGATGAGAATTTGATGGTTTTACTTACGTCTCTGCCGACTGATTGGCTGAGAAACCCACCACATGGTCCACTGGTGCAAGTCTGGTGTTTCTGACGTTGTATGCACCTTACCTCTCACTCGAATATCTCACTCTTCTATCTGCGCGTTGACACATCCATTACAGCCATCTTCGGCAATTCTGAAAGCAAAACAGTGAGTCCTGAGCGCGAAAGGGACAAATAAATTTGGCTGGTGCAAGAAGCCGTGACACACCGTATATGACTTGCGGCTTTCTCGAAATTGCGGAGGTTTCGCTCAGCGTAGAGTCTGAGAGTGCCGGAGAAGTGGTCATTATCGGCCAGTCAGCCCGTTGCTGCAATTCCAAGTTCTCGATCGACGCAGAGCGGCGGAGTCCTTGACCAGCTTGCCCGATTTCGGGCTCAGGGTCCGGCCCACTCCGCCGGTCCCGCCGATATTCGAAATACTGGGAGGCCAATTCCTACTCGTAGGACTTTGCCCTTTCCGGTGGCATCAACAGACCCAGTAGCTTGCATAGCGCTATAGTAAGCCTTGCACATCGATGTCCCCCTCCCCCACCGTTAATCTTCATGGTTGATTGCCACCAAGTCATTGGTGCAAAGGACGGTATGGAAGGTTCGCGTTGGGATTTCATTGAATAAGCGTGATGACTAGTGGCTGTGGCTACGTTGTAACCGTACTGTGGCATATACGCGGGGTTGCTTGACCGTGCGATATTTCCTTCTGGGTCGCACCCGCAGCCGCAGCCCAGTGTTCGTTATGGATGGGGTGCCTGGGGTGGACTAGGAGCGGCGTGGAAGCACATGGTAACACAGCCGCTGAATCGAAAAGCAAGTTGGCTAGGCTCGATACGATACGATCGTGGTTATCGGGTACCGCTACCCTGGAGCTGATACCCCCGCCCTGGGAAGGCAAAGTCTATAGCCCTATGGGAATGGCCTTGGTTCAAGCCTCAGCATTGAGTGTTTCAGGGCCAAGAATGCCAATAGGAGCTGGGCAATGCTCCGGCGTGGGGGTCACTGTGGGAAGTCACGCCACCTGCCCTGAGTGTGACAGGCACTTGGCACTTTCGAAGAGTGGCCCGGGCGCTTCGG
>WSTK01000333.1:0-36008 GCA_019616945.1 Ceratobasidium sp. 414
GAACTTGGATAACCGCTGAGTCGCTCCGATTCGTCTCCTTCGACAACCGCAGGATGTCCGCCGCATATGCATCCCACGCATATAAATGCCGGATGACCAAGTTTAATGAGTCCGTTTGAAGCCAGACCAGGTCGGTAAGCGTAAAGTACAGGGCTAATATTCGTGGGGCGATTTCTGATGGGATCCCCAGGTTCCATGCCTTGGCAGTATCCAGTGCTACGTGCCCTGGGCGCGCGAGAGTGCGGATGAAATTGACCTGACAAGTGGGTCAGTTATATTCCTAATGACGCTGGGGTCGACAACCTACCCATTTTTGGCTTTCCTGGCCGACTTGTCCTAAGTAGGGGCGGATAAGCGCAATGGCGTCGAGTAAACCTCTACGGGATGGTTCGCGGGCCTGGCCTTCGAGGAGAAGAATATTCTGCCCGAAATTAATCGTGGTTCGTACCGCACAATCGATACGGGAATGAACACCATCCAGGTGATATGCCGCAATGTAGCAATCGACGCAGTCCAAGAACGACTTCTCGTCAAGATACAACTGGATGAGCTCGTCGAATCGCTTGTGAGTTCGGAGAAGGTATTTGCGCTGAGAAAGGTACCCGTGTTTGCAGGCATAACTGAGTTGAGCCTCCAAATCACGCGAAAATACACGAGCCAAGGACCTGACAGGATTTAACAGCCACAGACGTACGATCACGTTTGGTCACTCACCTGTAGTCGGAAACTTGGAAGAAGTGATGCCGAAACTGGTCGAGCAAATCATCCCAACTCTCAGGCTCCATTTGCTCCCGGTACGCTAGCAGTACCGTAGTTCCGCGGTCGAACTCGTCGTGCTCAAATAGCAAGTTTACAGCCTCAACATAGAACCCACCCTGAATAAAAGCATCAGAGGCGAGGACTAGTTCTCGAGCCAATTGCAGGCAAGTTGCGACGTGGAACCAAAAATGACGGGCGTTTTGGCCTGTAGCTTCGATAGCACATTCCTTCATGCCGTTAGCTGCCTTGATAATACCATCCCTGCTCAAATCGCTGTCGAACCGGAGGTGTCTCAGCTTTGCCCGAGTCATTCGATGATACGCCGATGCTGTTTTGGCCTCGGCTTCTCGGCTCGCGTGGCGGAAGCATGCGGCAGCTAGCTTGTATAGGCCACATGAAAAATACTCTTGGCCTTTTTCGACCCACTGTGCTGGTGTAGATGACACTTCAAATAGAATTGAAGGTAAAAAAAACTCGCCAGAAAATGCATCATTGCGCTTACCTCCAATGCGACCGACCATTAGAGATGAGGAAGAAGCTGTAATGAGCCTTCGACTCAACAGATAGTCCTACAGGTATCATTTGCGTCCAACCAGAATCCAAATGAGGCATACGATTAACACTTACCTTCATCTCGTTGGCCACTTCGCCCGAATCCCAAATCCAACATCGCTTCCGAGCTCGAGTCATGGCAACGTAGAGCATCTTCAGCTCCATGCACAATACGGGAGGAGCAGCCAATTCACTCTTGGAGGATTGATCGTCCGGACTTGAGATAAATTGCCAGTCCTCTACGGATGCCGTCGAATGACTGAAGAAATTGTAGATCAAAACGTCGTCGAATTCTAGGCCTATCGTGCGGCGCCGTCGCGTCAGGCATCTCAAGCTGGGACAGGGTTGTGGGAACGAACCTTTACTATCAGTAATAGTAAGAATCGGACAAAGCCCTTCTAACTTTGAGTCTAGCTCCTCAACTGTGGCGTCCGAGCGAACCAGGATTGCCTGTTGAGCACCGAACCCAGCTTTGGAGTCGGGGCTTGATTTCGGTGAGCGAAGCTCGGACGATATCGACGAGTGCACACCTTGAGCCAAGAACGAACCCCTCAAAGAAAGAAAGATTATCTCTCGGGTCGGTAAACAGAACGGGAGCGGGCCCAGAGACCCTCGCGGTCTCTGTGGCCATCCTGTCTATAGAATCAGGGAACAAGCGGTAGATGATCTCGACAATGGACGCCGCGCAGTTGACGATCCCACTATGACTACGAAAGTTTTCTGTCAGCTCGAAGGTTGAAAACAATGAACTGGGCGATATCCAAGGATTTGTCCGCTCGTCATCGCTCTGCGTACTTGTTAGGTTCCGGCGTATCTTCGAAGCTGGTACGCACAATATCCTTATAGACGAACGACTTGAGTTCTTTAATACGAAATGCGCTCCCAGCGACAATGGTTTGAGCGGTATCGCCGCCCCAGTAGGTTCCTTGGATGTCCGAGCACAGTGTACGCAGAACTAAACGGATGGTTGGATCATTTGATCGAAACATCCGAGTCACACACTCACGAAAGATGTCCATCATCAGGTTGTCTTGGACCTCATCCACATAGCTGAGGAACGTTATCAATAATATACGTAGCGATGCCGATTCTATTGACACTCACAGAAAGTCGACTAGCCGCTGAGGGCGTTTTGACCTGAAATACTTGAGAATTTCTCTAGTCCTGAACCAGATGGCTGTCAGTATTCTATTGCGAACAGTATCCAGTGGCTTACCTATCGGCGTGGTCAAGCTCAAACTGTTGGCCTTTGAGATATCGGTATTGTTCGAAAATCGAGTAAATAATGTCGCGGATGGGCTTAGTCAATTGCGACAGAACCCGACGATGAAGGCAATCAGTATATTGAGAGCGCGAGAGATACCCCTCGTCTGATTTCAACGCTTCGGAGGACCCTTTGATAACTCCAACGATCTCAGAGAATACGAGAGCGGGGTCAACGACCGAAGTGAGATAGCGTTTGAACTGCGGCCAGTATTTTTCACGAAATTCGCTGGTTGAAACTTAAGTTCAGTTAAGCAGCGTAATACGTTTGGCTCACTTGAATTCAATTTTTGTGCGTTGCACGATTTTCCTACGCCCAAGTCTCCCATCGACCGGAAGATCGCCTTCAAGAAGAGTACACAACTTCAAACATGGTAGAGGTCAGAGTATAGTTAAGAACGTCGAAATTTGGGTGTCTCACCTTGTCAAATGAAATGAAAAGTGGAAAATGATCTTCTTGAAGCAACGAGAATTTGGTGGGAAGATCGTCTCGGAGGTCAATTTCGTTGTCAAATTCCGCAAGGGTCCTCTCGGAGTTATGCCGTGCTTGTTCGGCCATCTCCCGGAGCTCTTCCTTAGTCTTAGACGCAATCTCCATCGACCCAGTCAGCCCACGGAAGCTCGATTCAACGTGCTGAGCAAGGACGCGAGACCTCGTCACGAATAATTGACGGACGGGTTTGCCGTTTTTGAACCGAGCCGACTGGCTCACAGCCCGCATCTTGTAGATAAGAGCGGTTGTTTTCCCTGGGAATTCAGCGTCAGCCAACTATCTTATCATGCGTAATGTTTTTATAGCGCATTACCAGTTCCACTCCTCCCAACAACCACTGAAGCCTTCGTATGATTTACAATTTCCCGTTCATGGGTGCTGTGAGCGTCGGCGGAGCGCTTAAATTAAAGGAATCTAGCCTATAATTAGTGTGCTTACTCGAGTACGATAGGTAAATCGGTATCAACATCGGCCAAGATTGCTACCATCAATTCTTCAAAAAAGCAATTAGAATCTGAATGATGGGACTTACAATTATATAGCGCTTTTGAAAACGGGACATAACGCTCCAACCTGCCAGCAGGGTGCATCAGCGGCGTATTGTCTACATAAGTTGACATTTTCGCTCACCCAACTGTATTTTGAAGCTACACAACCCGCAAAACCGTGAGTAACTGCCTTTTTCGTTGTCCGAACACCCACATCTTCCTGATCATCGCTCATACCCTCTCCGAATTCGGGGTCTTCATACTCGATCGACTCCGGAAAGGCAATATTCTGGTAAACTCCCGCAGGAAACTTGGCCGGCAAAGCCTCGAGCCTCGAGCCATCCCCGACGAGGAAACGATGTTTACAGCTACATAACAAGTGCGTATTTCAGCCAACAAAGAATCGCGTCGTACGCCCTAAATAAGTTGAAAGACTCACCGGCGTCGATACTCTGATCCCTTGGTCGCCCAGTGCCTGGAGACCTTAACCCAAAACTGGTAGTCGACATGAGCTCTCGATTCGATGCGCAAAATCTTGATGACTAGGCACGAAACAAAACCATGTCTCAGCATCAAACATCCTATCGCTCGAGGTACAGTGCCCACCTTGGCGGTCGTACTGGAGGAAGTAATATACATATCTACTGAGCCGCAGGTCTCGTCATCATCCTCGCCACTCACCTCATTTTGTGTGTCCGGCTCGACTGAGATTTGATATATAATCCTCAGGTCGTTGGGAACCTTAGCTCGGTAGATCGGGATGTACTCTGTGCTCCCGATCATGGGTCGATGGTTGTCACGAGTGAATTGTCCTGAAGACAACTCTCTGGAGACAGGACTAGGTCAACTAACATCCTACTAGCCAATGCGCAAGCGTACTTGATCTTGCTGTGGACAATCCCGAGCGCTTTCTGATCGCGCTCAAGTGTTCGAAGTTGCCCGTAAGCTCGCATCGCTAAGAGAACGGGCCAGCGACTGCCCCCATGAAGAGCATCCATAGATTAAGGCGTGAAAAAAGTCGTCGTACTTGGTCAAATAAGCAGCTGGGGGAGAGAACAGATGTTGTGGCTACACACGCGAGGTGGCAACCTTATATCTGTGTGGCTCACTGTTTGGTCGCGTGCCACACAAAACCAGCCAATCAGCTCGTTCAAAATTTACCAGGCGCAAGTCCTCGACCTGTATTGGGAACGCCACTGATTCCAGTTCAAAAATCTGAAACGGCCCTGAAGACACAAACAAGTACAAAATGAGGGCGCATATACACCAGGGTAACTAGACATAGGACTTCGCCCCCAAACCGAGTGGCCCGACCTAGGGGACAAGCGACGGGCAGGAATTGTGTTGATTAATTGGCGGGTGGCCCACACGATGGGCATCCGTCACCTGAATCCTAACAGGGTCATTTATTGTCTGTGATTTGCAGAATTACAGCGAACAACTCGCTCACAAAAGCTCTACTTATGGCCGGACCGCCCAGATACAGTCTCAACCTCGACGCCTACACTTCACCCGGACCTCGCCTCCCACTCGTTCACACCTACCTGGCCCTCCCCAGCTGCCGCGGGGTTCTCAACATCGAACGGCGTCCGGAGTTGCTGGTTGAACATAGGACACTATTAGTGCACACAAACGATACATACATGCTAATTCCTGCGCGCGGCGGCGACGGGACCATGCCATGTTGGGCAAAATTCGACCACCGGAACGGTAGGAACCATGATCTTGCCCTGGGTATCAGGCTCGGGCTGTGGTGCGTACGCCGTTAAGTCTTGGCCGGCCGAGATGTCGAACACACAGGCCCGGGTCGAACAACCAAAGACTGACGTTCGGCGCATAGCGGAGTGGGTCAGGCTGGCCTAGCGCGAGGGCAATCCTCCCACTCGAATTGAGTGTGTCGGACAGGGTAGCAATAATGCACTCCGAGTTTTTCTTCACTTATTTTTGCTTATTTCTTTTTATTATCGCCGGGTTCTCGAATGGTAAAGGTGGAGGGAGGAAACGGAAGACCTAGGATACTTCCGGCACCCCGAATTCAGCACTCAAGCAGTCCCAAGCCCAGCCGCGACACCATGATACATATGCACATCAAAACATGATTCGAGCTAGAACATACACCTCGAAGCTTCGGATACAAACAACATTCAGATGATCAAGCAGGTAAAATTCCCGTTAGTACTCCATTCCTCATCTACAACCGTGTCTGTAGATCGAGGAGCCGAGTATACCGAATCAACAAAATATTTGGCGACTCCTGGAAAGGGTATAAGCTCCCTTCTTCCTTCAATAGAAGAACAAGTTGCTCATGACGAAACGTCTGGTGTAGGGTGCCGAAGCAGGCTGAGTGGTCGCCAACATCAGAAAACCTTTGAAACCGCCCAAGAAGATGTTAATACGTTGTGAAGAGTACATTCCCGAGCAGCTTACACGTCATAAGGTGTCTTATCCGCGGTATGACGATGAGCGAAGTGGGGTGGTTTAATGTTATTTCCGATACTGCGCAAGGTTCGAAGCGTCGAAAACACCGAGTCGTGGCTTGGCGTAACGTTCAAAACAACTATCCAAGGGTGTCAAGAAGCGCCCCCTGAATGTAGCCTTGCAGGACTCACACAACGAAGCACACCAACACCTGTTGGAACTCTTAGTGAGAACGGATCGTTTGGATTAATCAGACTCACAGGCGTAAATTTAGCACGTGCAAAACGTCTTTGTATAGCCGAGCTCCGTCAACGGTCCAATGACCTAGAAAACTTTGTCCAATACGACGCCTCATCAAGGAGAAAGAAGCTTACGACGATTCCCAAATTTTAGCTCAGTCGACAGGCGGGCCAGCACTCGCACAAATGAATCTCGTGACTCGGTTTCACGTACGCGTTTCAAAGGGACCTGGGTTTTGACTAGGGATTTCGCCCACGAACGCGGCAACAAGAGACCTGTAAAGCCATCTCCGGCGCTTGATTCAGCGGCGCGTAAACTAAAAATCATTTCTCGGGCGACCAGTTCAACCACATGAACCATGAGAGCGGCGTCCATGTCGGTGTTTGAGTCTAAAATATACCTAAAATATTAAGTTAAGTTAAGTTAACCCGCATTGAGACGAGAATTTCAAACACCCACTCCAGCGTCGAGACTACATTGGTTAGGCTCTCAGGACGTTCTGCCCTAAAGAACTCCACAAAATCCATCGCTAACGAGTCGCCTCGACCTGAATCATCTAGCTCCATGAGGCCGGGATAAAGGTGGAACGGGTGTTCTTCAGAGGCGTAGTGGTCGAGCTTCTGTCGGTCCAGCAGCGCGGCTAATGACAGAACGGAAACCAGTGTTGCAAAAAAGCCGACTGGATGTAGACTACTGGTATCAAGCTCGGTCACGGCAGCTGGAAGGTACCCCAGCACCGTCTGCCACACCAAGTACTCTTCTCTAGGGAGAGCTGGTACGGATAATATCAAAGAAATATCCTCTTCCAACCCGTTAAGTGGATAGGCGAGGTCGTGAAGCCTGCGGACCCACTTCCGAGCTACGTTGTGCTCAACAGTCTCTGAAGGTGGGCATTCCAGGAGAGGCGTCAGGTAACACATAACCCAAGTCACAATCTGGAGGCGTTGCTTGAATCCTGCTCGCGCTGCGGCGCTAAGCGACGAACTGAAAGGACGGGCTCCGTAGTATGACCGACTCCAATGTGACTTCAACATGCTTGAGTGTAGGCCGCGATGTCGGTCACGTAGCCGCATGAGAAGTTCTGATTGGATAACCCTATTGACAGTAGCCGTTCGCAAGTAATATTTACCAGCACCGCTGCTAGTAATATCCCATTTTTCTCGCCGTGCAGCCGCAAGAACCAGAGAATCTTCAAATATAATCATTCGAGAGACCATATGGTGATCCGAGACCGTTGGCCTGATGCCGAGAAGCATTCGCACAGTTTCCGAACCACTGGAATTTGAATTGTTGACCACCTGCTGAACGCCGGCTACATAGTCGCTCCAACCATGCAAGTGTTGGACCAGCACGTTTGATGAGTCAGTTTTCGACCAGCTTGGATTTGTAAGCGCAATGAACAAAGCTAGCATTCTTTCGGTATTTTCCGAGGGGATATCTGGGTTCCGGGCCCTGGCGAGGTCCAGTCCAATAAATTCGACCGTTAGCAGCTCGTAAAAGAACTTGACCTGTGCAAACGAGAGTGAATTAAACCCCCACTCAAACCAAGACCTAATTGCTTACTCGTTGTTGCATTTTTATGTCGACTTCTTCCAAGTGAGGCGTAACAAGGGTTATGGCGGCCAGCAAATCCTTACGGGCAAGTTCGCGGAACTGTCCCTCCAGTAGAAGGATAGTTTCTGCGTAATCGATCGTAGCGTTTACTGCGTTCTCGATGCGAGAGGTGCCCCTTGTAGCAAGATAAGATTTTAAGAAATATTCGACGCCGGCCAGAATCGACCCCTCTTCAATATACAGAGCTGCGAGATCGTCGTATTTTTCGTGGGTTTTGAGGAGGTATTTGAGTTGAGGGCGGTAACCATGCTCTCGTGCGTACGCGAGCTGGGCATCCAGGCTAAACTGGAAGATGCGAGGCAAAGCTCTAGCGCAGGCTCAACTCGTGTGGACTCGGGATGAAAACTGATCTTCGCTCACCCGTATTCTCGAGCTTGAAAATAATGGCTGCGAGATCGATCGAGCAAAAGATCTCGGGTTTGAGGTTCCATCTCGTTTGAAGATCGTAACAACATGGTCGTCCCGTAGTCGTATTCACCATGGTCGAAAAGCATTTCCACGGCCTCGGTGTAAAGCCCAATTTTGACGAGAGCATCGGAGGCAGGGACAAATTCGCAAGCCAATTGCAGGCAGCCGGCCACATGGAACCAACAGTGTCGAGCGTTTTGACCAGTAGATTGAACGGCGCACTGCTTCATGCTATCGGCTGCCTTGATAAGACCATCCCGGCTAGAATCGTTGTCGCACCGAATATGTTTGAGCTTCGCTCGAGACATTTGATGGTATGCTGACGCGGTTCTAGCCTCCTCCGCCTGGTCGGCGTGATTGAAACAAGCTGCAGAAATCTTATATAAGCCGCACGAGAAGTATTCCTGGCCTTTTCTCATCCACTGCGCTTTTGTGGAATTCACTTCGGAGCTAATTAGGGCCTGAATTAATCTCAAGGAGACGATTTGACTTACCCCCGATACGACCGATCATTTCAGATGTAGAAGCCGTTGTAATCAGCCGTCGGCTCAAGAGATATTCCTGCAAAGTCCGCGTTTGGTGAAAACGAGGTAGGTAGTAGAGTGGTATGTACCTTCATCCCGTCCAAAGTCTTTCCCGAATCCCAGATCCAACATCGTTTCCGAGCGCGGGTTATGGCGACATAAAGCATCTTGAGCTCAATGCACAGTACCGGAGGAGCAGCCCGAGGTTCGTAGAACCGCCCGTATGTGGGGAGACCCGAAACGTACTGCCAGTCCCCATGTGACGCTGATGAATGGTTGAAAAAGTTGTAGATCATGACGTCGTCAAATTCTAAGCCTGTTGATGGTGTTATTTCATCGCAGGTCTGGCGCTGAAACAGCAAGAATAACCTTTGCTTTCCGCGATCGTCAGAACCGGACAGAGCCCGTCCAACTGTGAATCCAGCTCCTCGGCTACGGCGTCTGAACGGACGAGAATTGCCTGCTGAGCGCCGAATCCTGTCCTGGCGCCGGGACTTGGTTTCATTAACCAAACGACTGAACCAGTGAATATACGGAAAACGCTTACTCTGAACCGAGAACAAACCCCTCAAAAAAAGAAAGGTCATCCCGCGAATCGGTAAACAGAATAGGAGGGGGCCCATCTATGATTGCGGTCTCTGTAGGCATCTTATCGATGGAATCTGGGAATAGCCTGTAGACGATCTCGACGATGGACGCTGCGCAATTGACAATTCCACTATGACTTCGGAAGTTGATCGTTAAATCAAAAGTCGAAAACGAAGAGCCGGGTGACTCCCAGGTCTCCCGGTTGTCTTGCTGGAATTCCGTTAGATATCTGCATCGCTTCAGGGGTGGTACGACGTACGATGCTCTGGTGAGCGATGTCCTGATAAACGAACGATTTGAGATCTTTAATCCGAAAGGCACTGCCAGCAACAACGGTTTGTGCGGTATCGCCACCCCAGTAGGTTCCTTGAATATTCGGGCACAGGCCTCGTAAAACTAACAAATGGTTATGCCGCCACGTGCTAGAAGTATTCCGGCCAAACTCACGATGAATGTCGAGCATCAGATTGTCTTGAACTTCATCCACGTAGCTTGATACGAAAAACCATTAAAAAAAATAGGCGCCATGATTAACTCTTAAGATCCTTACAGATAGTCGACTAGATGGTCGGTCTCCGTTGGTGCGGAGTTCTTAAGAATTTGTCTAGTCCTAAATACAACAAATTTCAGCGCGGGGCCGGCTTAAAGAAATATGACCCACCTGTCGGCATGGTCCCATTCAAAGTTTTTCCCCTTTTGACGTTGATATTGCTCAAAAATCGAGTAGACTACGTCACGCGTTTGCTCGGGCAACCGTGAAAGTACACGACGGGGAAGGCAGTTCATATAATAATATCGTGAAAGACATCCGTCGGCTGATTCGATCGCTTCGGAGGACCCTTTAATAACCGCAACGATTTCGGAGTAAACAAGAGCCGGGTCCATGCCCGAGGTGAGTGTGCGTGTAAACCGCGGCCAGTACTTTTCACGAAATTCACTTGTTTGAAGAATTAGCAAGCGGACAACATAGAACAACCTTGGCCTACTGGAATCCGATCCTCTTATGCCGCGCTATAGCTTTCTTGGGCTTAACTTCAGTCTGACTCGGCAAGTCGCCTTCGAGGAGAGTGCAAAGCTAAAAATCGGGTCGTGTAGATAAGTGAAAGCGCAAAAAAAGAAGGGTCAGACTCAAATTGAAACAAGACAAGTGTTTATGTGAAATCCCCACCTTATCGAAAGAGATGAATAGAGGAAAGTGTGAATCGTTGAGGGCCGAAAACGAAGTGGGTAGATCTTCCCTGAGATCGACCTCATTATCAAATTCAGCAAGCGCCTGATTCGGCTTTTGCCGCGCTTCCTCGGCCATCGCTTGGAGCTCGGCCCGTGTCTTGGATGCGATCTCTGCTGAGCGGGCCAGCCCGCGAAACGTCGATTCGACATGCTGGGCGAGCACTCGGGAACGAGTCACGAATAATTGACGAACGGGCCGAGCACCGCCTCCTGATGCCGCCGACTGGCTCACAGCCCGCATTTTGTAGATTAAAGCAGTAGTCTTCCCTATGTTTCGGAGTCAGGCGATTCTGCGACCCACGCCATATTAGAAACTATTACCGGTGCCACTTCTCCCAACAACAATTGAAGCTTTTGTACAATTAACGATCTCCCGTTCATGCGTGCTGATAGGGTTGAAATGTGTTTATCTCAAGGTATTTCAGATGGTTATGAATTCACTTACTCAAGTAACATAGGTAGATCCACGTCAATGTCGGCCGCAATCGCTACCAGAACGCATCAACTGAAGCAACCGGGAGTCGACTAATAGGCTTACCATTATACACGGCTTTTGAAAAGGCGACATAACGCTCCAAGCTACAGCAAATGAAGGTACGTCAGTAGTGCCGTGTAAAATAAACATTACTGCCACTTACCCAACCGTGCTTTGGAGCTAATAGTACAATGCAAGCTGTCAATAAAAATCTTGTTGCGCGAGGTCGGACGCATACCTCCTCTTGATCGCGCTCTGAATTCTCGTCATCTCCTACTTCGTACTCGACAGAGTCAGGCCTGTCTGGGTTCCGATAATCCGCGCAAGGGAACTTGGCAGGCAAGCTCGAGTGCCAGCGATGAATACAACTGGACAGAGAGAGCGTCACTCAGCCAATCGAACATCAAACAGGGATGCGAAAGAAGTCACCGTCGTCGATACTCTGGTCCCTTATAGATGGCCAAATGCCGCGAGACCTTGACCCAGAACTGGTAGTCGACATGATTTCTCGATTCAATGCGTAATATTTTAATAGCTAGGTACGAAGTGAAAGAGTTTCTCAGCGTTGGTGGTGGAATGTCGAACACCCAATGCGCGCACCTTGACGATCATACTGAGTGGAGTCGGGGGCCAATCCCTTTAGCAAGCGAGGTTATACATATTTTTGGCACTCACTATGTTTTGTACGTCTGGTTCGACCGAGATTTGGTATATGATCCTGAGATCGAAGGGAAGCTTGGCTCTGTAGATCGGGATGTATTTCGTACTGCCGATCACGGGGCGGTGGTTATCTTGATTGAAGTGTCCGGAAGACAATTCCCTGGCACTTGGATGTAAACCAAACGATTTTAGCACTCTAGTTCACGTACTTTATCTTATCGTGAACGGTTCCGAGTACTTTCTGATCACGCTCGAGCGTCCGAAGTTGCCCAAAGGCCCGTGTCGCGAGCAGCACAGGCCAACGATCGCCTCCATGAAGCGCATCCATTGACCAACGCTTGGACTTCACTATAGACGTTGTTATGAAATGAAAGTCGGATGGTGGGAGGAATGAGGAGCGAGAAGGGAGAGCGCGTGGCTATAAACACAAGTGGCAACCCTCCGTCATTGTAGATCAATGTTTGGCCATGATCCGCCACACAACACGATCCAATCAGATTATTCTCGTAATTAACCAGGCGTAAACTCCGGTCCCATACTCAGAACTTCCCTGATCTCTGTTCAAAAATCGAAACCGGCCCTTATCAGAAGCGGAATATACATGAATCAGGCGCATACAAGCGGGCAAAGTGCCTGGGGGGCCACTGTAACGGTCGTATGATATATAGGGCCAGCGTCTACCTGACTGTTTGCTTGCACCTGTAATACCGCAGCCTCTTATCAGGTTCCGCCGGACTTCCGCGTACCTGTCTCTCATTACTGCTACAAGTAAAATTGTATTGCGGATCGTTCTACCTTAGTCGACGTGTGTGAATCTCTAGCGTCAGGGAATTACCACCAGCGTGACCGTCTTTTTGGTATTCAATTTTATACTGCATGGCAATCTCGCCGCGAGAGTGAGAAGGTTTCGCCTCGTCGGCCCCATCGTCAGTCCCCTGGTTCTGATCTGCACCCCCGGGCAATGTCTGTTTGACGAGCACACGCCCCCTGAGCGCCCGAGCCGACCTCAACCGTTTTAGAGCCCCAGGTGTACTCCCGCGTTTTGCGTTCGCTCAGATCGGCGAGACTTAAAGTCGCCCAGTAGATCGGGCATCTAAAACTTAGTTGATAGTCCGGCTGGAGTACTAGAAACCCATTAAGGCATCACATAGATTATTTGGTATAACTAATCTTTCACGTCGACCCCGGCCACGGATACGGCGGTGGCAACATCCACGACTGCTCCGACCCTACCACCACGGGCCTGACCGAATCTGAATCAGCCGATGTGGAGAGCAACGAACTGTCCGAGCCCGTTGGCGCTTGTATGACCACACGGCGAGTTGGATTCGCCCGACGTTTCTCGCGAACCCCTGTTGAAACCAGCGTATGAATATTTGTCGAAACGAATGCGAAGAAGCGGGGACGCACCGGGTACACGGTGTGGATTCTGTGATGGGCACGGACGTCCTTGATAATCCCACGCAGGCTGAGGATATGATCCATATGGTACGGGGGCGTGTCCAGGGAGCATGGGCACATCACGTTCTGTACATCCGAGAAGATCAATCGAGTCAAAAGGTCCGAGTTTCGATGCACGCCGACGTCGGATGTAGAAGAACATCAGGACACAGAGGACCAAGAGCACGACTCCTCCGATAGTCCCGCCCAGGATTGCACTCAGGTGAGATTTTCGGTTCGAAGGCAACGAAGCTGGGCTGGATTTGGTTATATAAGTGATGTTTTCGGTGGTTAGGAACGAAACAGACCTGGGGAGATATCTAGTTTGACCGATACCGGAGGTAAGAAGTCTGAGCGGAAACCGTTCGGGGCGTTTGAGCGTACCTGAAATAGTCCAATGTCATACGGATTCCATCAGCGTCGGCATGCGTGATCACAACAGTATGCTCTCCATCCGACAAATCCGTTTTGGACCACTGAAGCTGCTGTTGTAGCTACGAACATATCCTTGAGTCCAGAAGAACCATAAAATATAATAAAACACATACCCAAGTAAACCCATACGTACTCACAGTCTCCGCTGCCCCACCATCGACTCGAATCTGGACGTTTCCGTGACGGCGATTCGTGTTGGCAAAGTACCAAACGGCCGTCCCTGTAAATTTAAACGTGACAGAGTCGCCCGGGGTGTCTGATACGTGGAGGCTGCGACCGTAGTACGCGCCGTATTGCCCGGCCGGCTTGAAATGAGGTTAGGCGAATGACGTCATGGTGGTGATGTCAATAGGTGTTTGACGTCAACTCACATTTGTCGTCCAATTTGAGGAATAGACGAGGGACGAGTCGGTGTCGTCGACGAATAGCGATTCATGAGGTACGACTGAGGCTGCGCTAGTGAATCATTCTGTAAGCCCTTCATATGTGGCGATCTTGTTGCACTCACGGCCCAGAAATGTTTGGCGTAAAGCCATGATCAGATTCAATTCTTGAAAAATAATAATTACCAACCAGTCATAAGCATAAACACAAACTCACCGAAGATAATCCAGCCCAAGGTACTGACTTGTGGTGCCGTTGTGCTTGATGACAACCTGGTGATCTCCCGGTCCTAACCCAGTCCTCGACCACAACAGTTGCTGGCTCTGGGTCGACGGAGCTGTCGAGTTGACAAACTCCTCGTCACCACTATCGAGTGCGACCGAAATGAGAGCGTTGGAGACATCTTTGTCAGCATAGTAGTATATCGCGTCTCCTGGATGAGTATGACGGTTCATTACTGCATTTTTGACACCACGACGTCACTCGCCTTGGAAGAAATATATAAAGTTAGCCTGAGGAGTCGTAGTCCAATGAAAGGTGTTGTTATATCTAGGAGAAGACCCGGAAGTGCTAGAACTACCAACCCAATCCGGGCTATACTGGATCCCGTCGAGCCGCGTCGGGGCATAGCCATACGAGTCGTCTACAATCTTCGAGTCGAGCTGCAGAGAGGCAACGAAGATATCCAGTACTAGCAGACCAGAGAGCGGGAACAATCCGAACATGGGTGGAGGCGTGCAAGCGGAGGATGAGGAGCCAACCTAGAAATACCGCCGCCGGTATCACCGCGGCCCCAGCCACCCGGCATGGGGCCGTGTTGATGGATTGATCGGAGCCAATCAAACGGCGGCTCCAATCTGGTCCCGCCTATTTCCGCCACCGCCACCGCCTGCTCCAACCCATTGAGATAACGTAAAAGACGAGCCGAGCACATTGAGCACAGAGGCTGCGCACACGAATCCCGCGAGCATAATTTGGGGTCCCACCCCGGCGCCAACGGGTGCATGGAGCCCTTGATTACTTTCAGCATCGGAACAAGGCGTTGACCTCGTTGAATGGGGTTGCCATATATAAACAGCGGCGAATCGAAGCCCCGTGGCTGAGTCGGAGGTGGCACAAAGAATACGAGCCAATCCATACAGAGTAGTTCTGACCCCACAGAACATAAATTCAGTTACAGCTAGTTCCTGTATGCAAGGGCAAAACGGCGCGCACGGCCTGAGAACAACAAAATGTAGCATTAAGTAAAATCTATCGCACATATGGAGGCAAGTCATGCAATGGAGCCTCTGAAAGTTGAGACACACCCGAGCCCATAGACAAGAATGACCGAGCATCTCCGTTTGCCAAGTACAAGCGACTTTGAGACTCGGGAACTCGTAATCTGGCAGGTTCCGGCATCGGGAGATATTTCTCTCTTCTCGGAACACGAGCTCCCGCTGTGTATTCGTCAATAATATATCCACTGAGAGGGTATTGCTTTGTCTGACCTCGACTCGAGGACCTGGTTGCACGACAACTATCTGCATACGTAGAGCTAGGCGTGATAGGGACTGGTGGGTGAGCTCGATACGGGGTGATTGGCGCGTAATCATCCACTGTTGAACCTATCAAGTCGGGTGTCGGGGTAGACCTAGCTCGCACGGATCGTTTACGCCGAAAATACACGCCTATCAGGAAAATGAGAGCGACCAGAACGACTCCGCCTATCGCGCATGCAACAATGGTCGTAGTGTTTAGGGCTGGCTTCTCCGGGGCCAGGATGGTTACGTCGCTATTGGTAAAAGGTGGTCGTTAATGGCTTGTTCGTTTGGGTGACTGGAATGGTGCCAACCCTGGAGCGTATCTAAATGTTCGCAATGGTACCCGTTAGAACTAGTGCCCCTTCGACGGGCGAGTCAAGCCGTACCGGAAGAAATTTAAGCTCGTGTATGATGCATCGGATTTAGTATGCTCAACCAGAACGGTATGTTCTCCTTGCGACAAACCGGTCCTGGACCAGACCATACGCTGGAGCAACTAAATATTTGCAAGTATAAGTATCAAAAGGGCACGCATAACACGATTCAAGTATCACCGGGTTATTAGAATACGCGTTTATCATCTCTCCCGACTTCCCGTCGATGCTAATCCTAGTACCGCCCGAAAAGTCCTGAAAGGTATCCGCATAATACCAGACCGCAGTACCATTGAACCGAAAAGTTACCGATGATCCCGCAGTCTGTGTTTGGATCGCATCGCCCTCGTAGAATGCGCCATATGTTTCGGCAGTCTAGAGCGACACAAGGAGAAATTGTAGAGGTGGAGAGGACTTGATTGGGAAACTCACCAACGCCGTCCAGTTGCCCGAATAGGCCAGCCCAGGATCCAATTTGTCGACAATCAGCGTTGTGCCGACGACATTCGGAACAGACCTAGAAGACTGAGTTCAATCCTAAGCCCGACACGCCAAATAAAGCCTGCAACGTACGGACCAGACGAGCTGAGGGGTGAGTTGAGACTTGAATCAATACTGCGGAGAGAGAAACAATAGTTAGCCGAATCCAATGATACTCCTTGTGACCTACCGAAAATTGTCAAGAGCGATGGATTGTCCCGGCGAACCAACGTGCCGGATTGTTAGTTGGTGGTCACCCGGTCCCAGTCCCGTCATTGACCAAACTAGCGGCTGAGTACCGGAGTCGCTCGACGGTCCGACCTCCCACAATGTGCTTCCCAGTGTTATTCGAACTTTAGCTGTATGAAAGGAAGGATCGGTGTAGTAGTATATCGAATCGCCTGCGGTAATATTCGTATGAGCTGGGGTAATCACGTTCTGGATTGCTACACCTCACCTTGAAAGAAATACGCGAGTTTTGAGCCTGGAACATCCGTTACGTGCAAGGTATTATTATACCCCGAAGGTGCGACGGTCGACCTGAACACCACTTGCCAGTCGGGCGAGTACTGAATTCCATCGAGTTGGCTAGGGCTGTATGCATATGAATCTTCCACGATTTTTGTTTGAAGCGAGAGTGAAGAAGCAAAGAAAGTCGAAACCAGCGATAGAAATATGAGAAATCGAGGCAAGAAGCCAAGCATGGTTGTATGAACGAGGTGACTGAGAGGAGGTGAGTGCGCATTAAGGGGGGTCGTATTAATACTGCGCTAGGTCGCCAAGAGATCGTTGATCTGAAAATTGTCATGAATTGGTGAAACCAACATGATAGCGGAGGAAGACTCAATCACCTCGACGTGCGAGGCAAGGCTGATTGATCATCAGTTGGCAGTTCGAACTATGTTCTATACGTTCTATGGCGTAAACGGCAACCGTTAGGTCGCATGGCTACAGATTAGACATAACGTACCTCGTAGGATTCAAAACCGACTCGTCCCAAATATCGAATGTATACGTGATACCTTGAATCACGTAATATTTTGCGCGATGAGATACGTGTAACCAGGAAGTCTGGCAGAGCGTCCACCGAGTTGTACGTAAACGCTTGACCTTGACAGGGCAAGGACGAGCGCACCTGGCCTGGATTCACTGTTGCCAAGGGGTGTCAACGAGGCCCGCTGCTTCTTTGTTCCATCTTCGGCACCCCTTTGTTTACTGATCTCAAGTTCATCGCCACATTGGCCTGGAGTTTGATGGCGCCACAGGAAACTATGCCCTGTCGATCGTAATTTGATGGGGGATGGCCTCCTTTGTGGGAAGGGGAGGAGGATGCCTGCCGGATACCTGGTGACAAAAGTCGGGGCGGGGGCGGGGATGCGTGCACGACGCGGACTTTCGCATTTCTTGGCCAGCGACTGTTGTACTATCGTATCAGACAAGCAAAACATCAGCAAAAACGGCGTGGCTATTCAGAGCCGAGGGCGCGAGATAGGCGTGTCCGTTGCTCTTCGTGAAGAGGATGTGGCGTTCAGGGAGTGGCGACGGCCTCGGCGGCGGCGCTTAGGTGTGCGGCCTAGAACTTCGGCGATCGCTGCTCCCAGCCGCCTGGATAGAAGGACTTTGTGCCAGAGATTATTAGTTATCATAAGAGGAGGCATCTCCTCACGTGAGCGACGTCCCTAGATTCCGAACACGCGGATGCAACTCGATCACACACGTGGCGGAGGCACACCAAAGTGGCTACGAAAGATAACCCTCGCCTCCCCCCCATTTCTTCTGGAGCACTCGATCGAAGGACTTTGCTATGATTATTACCCCAGCTCGTCCGGCGAGCCCAGCTCTTGCGGCCAGCTATGACGCAATCGACTACCCAACCGACCCGGACCTCGTTATCTCCACAATCACATCCAATATGAGTTCGCTGCGGTCTTCCCAACGCGAACCTTTACCTGACCCGGAAGTGATCCATAGGTATGCCCGTATATCCCCAGTTACGAATGTGGCTAGACATTTCTGGACCACAGTGGGCCACTCAAGCCGACCAACAAAGCGGCGTTTACAATACTCCTAATCGGAGAGACTGGCTCTGGGAAGACTTCGTTCATGTCCTTGCTCGCCAACCTGCTACGCGGTAACGGCCCATTTGGACTGCAAGACTACCACGACACGAGCAAGGAGTCTGGACTCAGCAAGACTCAGAGTCAAACGACCAAAGCGACCCTTTACGAGATCACCGCTGCTGACGGCACGAAGTTTCATATCCTTGATACCCCGGGCTTGGCCGACACACGTGGAATCGAGCAAGACCGGATCCATAAAGAGGAGATCAATAACGCTATCCAGGAATTCGTGTCGTCAATCGACGCGGTGATCATCATGGCCAACGGCACCGTCGAGCGCTTGACCGTCGTAACCGACTATACGCTCAACATTATCTGTTCCATGTTCCCTCGCACCATCATCGATAATATCGGGTTCATATTTACAAACTGCGATCCCCTGACGTTCAACTTTGACCACGAGAGCCTCCAGCCCGAGCTACGAGACTCACCGTCCTGGGTCATCCAGAACCCCCTCGCGATGCTTAAAAACTACAACACTCCCAGGGTAAATAGACGATTTTCGGCCAACCAGATTCAAAAACAGATGGATCAGGTCACTGCGGGTTACGACGAGACGGTGGAAACGGTCAACGAGTGGCTTGATTGGCTCGACAGTCGCCAAATCCAAACGACCATCGAAATCGATCGCTTGTATCGCATCTCGACCGACATTGAGTCGAATATCGAGTCGGCTCTTGCGACTATCACCCGTTTGTCGGAACAGCGCGAGCAGTACACGAGAATAAGATCTGACCTCCACGACGCGAAAAAGGTGAGCCCCCTCTTGATACAGCTTAAACTTTATCTCTAAATCTCCCAGGCGAAGAAAGCGTTGAAAGATCTCGAGGAACGAGAAACCGAACGAGTCTGGGATCGACAATCTACCGATGAACCAAACACAATCTGTATCGCCTCGGGCTGTTTCTCAAACTGCCACGCCCCCTGCAACATGCGTCTCCTCGACGATTACACGAGCCTAGGTCGATGGTGCAAGGTATTCAAAAACTATGGACCTCTGCCCGTCTGGGACGGCGCATCAGCCGTATGCAAGACCTGCCAACACCCGTCCGAGCAGCATCGCCACTACCGCCAAATCCACGTCCAAAAGACTCGAGCCGCCGACCCAGAAAAGACACGCAGTCTTGACACCGCGGAAACCGAAGAACAGAGCCTCCAGTCCGCCAAGACCGCCGCCGAACGTAGACTTAACGAAATCAGGGAAGACATGATCAGCGCCCAGGACACTATTCGCGACCTTGTCGAAAGCTACAACGAGATCTCGCTCAGCCGAAACTTTGCCGGACACGTTCGCTCGGCTATTCAGATGCTTAGGCTGCGAAAGGAAGAGCTCAATACTAGGCCGGATACCGAGGCCGAGCTGCAGTTAATCGACGAGAGTATTTCCAAGTTTGAACAGCAGCTTGCGATCTTAGCGCCCGAGGAGACGAGGTGGAATAGGGCAAGAGCCATTTTGCAGGCTGTTCGTGATAACATGCCAGGCGCACCGATGTCTCCCCGCTTGCGTCCTGCTTCCAACGTAAACCAGTTCCTTGCTCTCCATTAGTGAAGTTTACCCCACCAACCATGTCGCTATGTATTTACCATCCCATCCTGTACATTCTATGTTTGTAAACGTTTCATGCATCTCCGCTCAATACGGGTGGTCACTTGACTAAGTCCTGCCTGCCCCGCAAAAAACCACCCTCCGGAAAAATTAATGGTGGTGTTCAAGTGGTTGAGCCCTTGAGTGGGAGGAGTGTCGCAACGTCTGCTTAAGCCTTAAAGTAGCTCTCACTCGATGAATCTACGCGCCAAAGTGCCAGTGGCTACATCAATTACGCCCGCACTATGACGTGATCAGCGTCGTTTCGGCGCTTGCGGATGCAATTGAATTGCACAGCATATATAAACGTAACCGCCACCCGAGCTCGTGGCTTTCGCATCCCCCCGTTCACTCCACTACCCCTGTGCCCATAAAACACTCTGGTTCCATGTATTATGATTCGGACTCGGACCTCGGGGTTTCGGAAATTACCTCTAATATGAGCTCGTCAAGGGCTTCTCAACACGAGCCTTGGCCTGAACCCGAAACACCTCTTTATAGGTAAGTTCGCCGATGTCTCGCTCTTGAAGTCAGCCTGAGATTACAATAATCAGGGGTCCACTGAGGAAAACTGAGAAAGAGGCGATAACGATACTACTGATCGGCGAGACTGGTTCTGGCAAGACCGCATTCATGTCCCTGCTCGCCAACTTACTCCACGGTCATGGCGCATTCGAATTAGACCACTGCCACGACGTGAACAAGGAGTCAAAGCTCAGCAAAACGCAGAGTCAGACGACTACAGCCACGTTGTACAACATTGTCACCAGCGATGGAAGGCGATTCAATGTCCTCGATACTCCCGGTTTGGCCGATACACGTGGGATTGATCAAGACAAGACCCACAAGGCGGAGATCAACAGCGCTATTCAGCAACACGTCCAGTCGATCGATGCGGTCATTATCATGGTCAACGGCACTATTCAACGGTTGAACGTCGCGACCGACTATGCACTAAATGTCATTTGCTCCATGTTCCCTCGCACAATCATCGCCAACATCGGGTTTATGTTCACAAACTCCACTCCCATGACGTCCAACTTTGATCACGAGGGTCTTCCTCCAGAATTAAGGGAGTCACAGTCCTGGACTATTCAGAACCCACTCGCGCTGTTGAAAAACCACCAGCGTTTGGTGGCCGCGACGCCGGTTTCGCCGGTTCAGGAGAGAAACAGGGCGGCTCAACTCCAGGGCTGTTACGAAGAAACGGTCGAGACGCTCAACGAATGGCTCGTGTGGCTCGACAGTCGCCAAGTTCAATCAACCATCGAAATTGATCGCTTGTATCGTATCTCTACAGACATCGAGTCGAATATCGAGTCGGCTCTTGCGACTATCACACGTTTGTCGGAGCTGCGTGCGCGGTACCAATCGATCGAATTGGATCTTCAGCACCCTGACAGAGTACGTTTAATCCTTGCCTATTTTTACACAGGTCCTGATTCGTTCCGACGTGCATAGGCCAGGGGTGCGTTGAAAGCCTTGAAGGAACTGGAAACGGAAAAACACTGGGACCGACAGCCTACGGACCAACCCAACACAATTTGTATTGCCCCGGGCTGTTATTCCAACTGCCACGCTCCCTGCTATATGCGCCTAACGGAAGACTACACTAGCCTAGGACGATGGTGCAAGGTCTTCAAAAATTGGGGACCCTTGCCCGTCTGGGACGGTGCTGCGGCGGTATGCAAAATCAAAAGTTGCCAACACCCATCCAGTATGCATCGCCACTACCCCCAGATCCACTATCTAAAGGCTCGGGTAACGGACCCGGAAAAAAGGGCTGAGGTATCAAACGCTACCACCGAAGCAGAGCAAATCCAGGTCGCCAAGACCATCATTGTTCCAGAAAAACTCACCGAAATCAACCAGGAGATAGCGAGCGCCCAAGACAATATCCCTACTCTCGTCGAGCAATACAACGAGAAATCTCTCAGTAGGAACTTTGCGGGGCATATTCGCTCAGCCATTCAAATGCTCAAGCTTCGAAAAGAAGAACTCAACACAAAGTCGAACACGAACGCGGAGCTGCAGCTGATTGATGAAAGTATCTCGAAGTTTGAGTGGCAACTGGCTCTCCTGACTCCGGTGGAGACAAACGTTGAAGCAGGAGTGGTATTCCATACTGTTTTACCAGGAGGGTTCCCTCCTGATTTCAATCGACCTGTTACTCCTCCCGTGTAAACAGCGTTCGTTGCGTTCAATATGAAACTTGCGCTTTGGCCGAAACAGAGGTCCTTTTAAAAAAGAAAACCACAGCAAATCAGCACCGAGTTTGCCGAGTGTTGGAGCCCGACGACTTGGAGTTCGCACGTTGCCAGCAAAATCCGAAAATATTCTTGCCACATCTCATGATTGAGAAGTACCCGTCGACGTCATTAGAATAGTTATCGCCAGGCCGCTGGAACGAACACGGAGGATGGCTTAATCTCGATCGCGTGGCTATCACAGTGGGTTGGCGCTTAATAGGCCAGATATGGATGTTCTTCGGAGTGGCAACTCAGCGTGATGATACAGCAACGCCACTGGCATAGGGGCACATACCATAATAGAGTACCATGACCACTCGGTGGCTGCCGATCGGGCTTTCCACGTGCGGTTGTATCACACATGTCGGGAGTGGGGAACATCGGCACTAGCGGGTATAAAGAAGTGGCTGGATATGCCTCGAGCTCTCTGCCCGCCCAACCCCCATTTCCTGCTGGGACACCTAGTCCAAACACGTTTATCATGTCAACGTCTTCACGTCCTACCACCCCTTCGTATGCAGGGAGTATCGATATTGTTGACTACACAGAAGTCGCTGATTTGGCTTCAACACTTGCGGACAATCCGAGTTCGCCGTCTCTCGCCCAGCTTGATGCTATGACCGAGCCGAACGCAGCTAACCGCGAGTAAGCATGCAGTCCCGTAATAGTCGCAAGATATAACGCCTTGGGGTTCAGGAGCGTACTTGATCCAATCGAGAAGCGTTCAGTTACAATACTGCTCATCGGGGAGACTGGTGCTGGGAAAACTGCATTTATGTCCCTCCTCCTCAACCTGTTCCATGGGAGAGGCCCGTTCGAGTTGGAAGACTGGAACGACGATAACAAAGAGTCGGGGCTCAATAAGGCCCACAGCCAGACGACCGAAGCCACGTTATACACCGTTACCACGACCCGCGGCACGAGGATTCAGATCCTAGACACGCCTGGTCTGGCAGATACACGCGGCATTGAGCAAGACAAAATCCACAAAGCGAAAATTAACAACTCCATTCAAGAGTTTATCACGTCAATTGATGCAGTTATTATCATGGCTAACGGCACAGTTGAACGGCTATCTGCTTCGACGGACTATACACTCAACGTCATTTCTTCCATGTTCCCTCACTCTATCGTCGACAACATCGGGTTCATATTCACAAACTCGGATTCCTTGACCTGGAACTTCGATCTTCAGGGCCTTCAGCCCGAGCTGCGGCAATCACCGTTCTGGCTCGTTCAAAACCCACTCGCGATGCTTAAGAACTACAGGAGGACCGATTCGCACAGCCAAAGGAGTTCGAGGCAAGAGCAGAGAAAGGAGGCTCAGCTGAGGGATTGCTATGAAGACACGGTCGAAATACTCAATGGATGGCTGAGTTGGCTTGACGAACGCCAGGTACAACCGACAGTAGAGATCGACCGTTTGTACCGGCTCTCGATGAGCATCGAGTCGCATATTGACGCGGCCATCGCCTCCATTACACGCTTATCCGAGCAGCGCACCAAGTATGAGAAAATCAGCAATGACCTGCAGAAATCAAAAAGTGGGCACAGTCTCGATTATAGCTTGATATTAACCGCCAACCAATTGAACTGGACAGAGGCCAAAGGCGCCTTGGAGGCCCTCAAGAAACAGCAAAGTGCCCCGGTCTGGTGCCGAGAATCTAGCAGCGAACCAAATACAATCTGCCTCTATCCGGGCTGTTTCTCGAATTGCCACACCCCATGCCGGACCAACATCACGAATGACCCGAGGAACCTAGGGCTATGGTGTTCTAAATTCAAGAGCTTGCGCTATATACCGAGTTTTTGGAGTGGCAAGTCAACGAAGTGCGGAGAATGTGGTCACGCAGCCGAACATCATGGGCATTATCGTCAGGTCCACGTTCGCAAGCCCCAGGGGGACCCTAAAATAGAGGAGGAGTTGGAGAGCGCTATGACTGACGAAGAGAGGCTTGAGGCTGCCAAAGTCGTCACTCAGCGCAAACTAGCGGAGATCAAGCAGGAGATGGCCAAAGTTCAAGATACTATTCGCTCCCTCGTCGACGACTATAACGGCATATCTCTCAGTAGAAATTTTGCAGGTTATGTTCGTTCGGCTATCAAGATCCTTGAATTGCGGAGAGAAGAGCTCAAGGGGCTACCGAACACTGATGCCGAGGTACGGCTCATCGACGAAAGCATCGAGAAGTTCGAGCAGAAGCTACATATTCTAGCCGAGGAGAGTTCGCAGTGGTACAAAGAAAAATTAGCTAAAGCCAAGTTAGCTGTTGTACGAGGCGCTCGAGAGGTTGCCAATCTTGGTTGGGGGATTAGCAATTAGCCGAATGAGGAATACTACTTGTTCATGTATGCGCTCCGTTGCGATATGTTTTTTGTTTTGTTTTTTTGCCAAATTTAATGCACATTTCGATGCTGCTAGGGGGAATGTTGGTACAAATCGTTTTTTTTGATGCCAGCACTAATAATAAAGGTGGGAACACAATAGGTGGATTGCGCACGCTAAGATGTACGTATGTGTGGGGAATGAACTGGATATATGCACGGCTAGAAGAATAAAACGATCATCTCCGCCTAGTGACCACTACCATTGTCGTCAGGTACTGGCAGTTTGGGAGACCCAGCACAAAGCGACGGGTGGAAGCCGAGGCGCGAGCCAAGCTCGCGGGTCAGGTGGCCATACCAGAGGGCAATTGACGTCAATAGCGGACGGGCGGGTAAAACGAAAAACGAAAATGGTTTGCAAGACACTAGACGAGATCATCACCGTCGAGTCGGTGTTGCAATGCCCTCGCTAAATTGGGACCAACGTTGAGTGCGCACCCAACGTGCGTTACGTCATATCGGCGCTTGTGGAATCCGGGTGCAATTACACGCGTCGGAAGCTACAACCGAGGTTCCTGATCCATAAAGACGTTGGTTAAACACTCCACGATTTTGCCTCATTCCACTCTCCAACACTTGATCAATAGATATCATGGTATCAACTGGCGCTGATACCATTGACCACTCAACGGAAAACAATCCTGTTGATTCTATGCATGGATTAATGGTGGCAACACGACATGAACTTTCGCTCAAACCCGAAGCACCGCATAGGTAAGTTTCTCTTCTTTCGATTGTTGATCGGAGTTGACATCCCAAGAATCAGGGGGCCGCTCAACGCGACCCAGAAGACAATCATCACGATCCTATTGATTGGAGAGACCGGTTCCGGCAAAACCTCATTCATGTCTCTGCTCGCCAGCCTACTCCACGGCAGAGGCCCTTTTGATTTGGATGACTACCATGACGAGGACAAGCAGTCCGGGCTCCCTGCAAACCAGAGCCAGACGACTGGAGCTACCGTGTACAACTTCACTTCCTCTGATGGGCGGAGGTTCCAGATCCTTGACACTCCTGGATTGGCTGATACACGGGGGATCAACCAGGATAAAATTCACAAGGAGGAGATTAACAACGCCATCCAAAATACTGTCACAACGATTGACGCGGTCATCATCGTGGCCAACGGAACGGTTCAGCGCTTAAACGTCGCCACTGATTATGCTCTTAACGTCATCTGCTCCATGTTCCCTCGCTCCATTGTCCACAACATCGGTTTCGTGTTCACAAACTCTAGCCCTGGGTTATCGAACTTCGACACTAGCAGCCTGCACCCAGAGCTAAGGGAGTCGCTAACTTGGGAAATCCAGAACCCGCTTGCGATTCTCAAGAGCTATCGCAACGCGGTGGCCAATAAACGTCCTTCGGCGCCCCAGGTCCATAAAAAGGTTATCGCCTCTTATGATGAAACTATTGGGACGCTCAACGACTGGCTTGGGTGGCTCGACAGTCGTGACGTACAAATGACCGTCGAAATTGATCGCTTATACCGTATTTCGACGGATATCGAGTCTAGAATTGACTCAACTCTCGCAACTATGGCTCTTCTGTCGGAACAACACCAGCAGTACGAGAAAATCAGGGCAAATCTTCAGGATGCGAAGAGGGTGGGTTTGCTCGTACCAAAGACATGAAATCACCCTTATATTCTGGTGGATTGACCAGGCGAAGAGCGCTCTGGAGGATATGGAGAAACAGGAAAAGGAACTTGTCTGGGAGCGCAAAACCACGGACCAGCCCAACACGATTTGTATCGCTTCAGGCTGTTACTCCAACTGCCACTCGCCCTGCAATATGCGCCAGACGGAGGATTACACCAGCCTAGGACGATGGTGCAAGGTCTTCAAAAATTGGGGACCATTGCCCGTGTGGGACGGTGCGTCCTCGACGTGCAAGATTTGTGAACATCCGTCCAAGGAACATCGTCACTACACTCAAATTCACATCCAGAGGCCCCGAGTAGTGGACCAAGAGAAAAAGAGAATGCTTGCGGGTTCTGCAACTGGAGCAGAGCGGCTTCAAGTTGCCAAAGCTGCCGCCGAGCGCAAGCTCGCCGAAATCAAAGAAGAAATGGCTAGCGCCCAAGATACCATCCGCATCCTCATCGAAAGTTATAACGAAAGCTCTCTGAGCAGGAGTTTTGCAGGCCACGTCCGCTCGGCTATTCATATGCTGAAACTACGGAAAGAGGACCTTAACACGAAGCCGGGCACCGATGCAGAACTGCAGTTAATCAACGAGAGTATCTCGAAGTTTGAGCAGCAACTGGCCCTCCTTGCTGTTCAAGGGGCGTAATAGATTTGAGAGTCTTGTTTCAAATTGTCGGTGATAATATGTGTGCTTCCATCTCGCTTGTGTCCTTCTCCGAATTTCAGCCAAACCGAATACTTTCCTGTAATCGTAGCCCATGTCATCAATGCGACACCATTGCTTTTACATCCCTTTAGCTATTGAGCTCCGACGCTTACATTCACTGCGCTAAATACATCTATTGGATCGAGCAATTGATTCGGTTCAACACCCTCGAGACAGGTCCGTGACCCAATAAAAATCCATCATCGCACATACGGCGGTGATCCATCCGACACCCCATCCGAAATCCCGGAACTAGACAGCCATGCCCTTTCAGGCTCGGGCCCTCCCTCGTTAGGTATAATCGAATGGCCGTGCGAGAACCGGGGCTGGGGAGGCGTAGAAACCAAACCTGAACCTTTGCTAGGCCTCGTTTGGGTCATAACTACAATCCAAGCACATCGAGTCAGCGCAATGTACTAGTGCTGCACGCGTAGGTTAGACACCTACTAGGAGTACGCGTTGGAGACTCGGACAACCGTGGGTTCTGGACGTGTCCCCACTGTGGAGCCTCGAATAAGGTGATGTGAGTTGGGTTGGGAGGGGGATTTGGCGCTGTGCCAATAAGGTCAGGTTTAATGGCTGATTTAGCTCGGCGGCGGTGAAGTGGAACAAGGTGGAAACTAATACAGCTGAGACGGCCAGCCCGCCAATCACTCCGCCCACAATCGCGCCAATACTTGGGATTGGTAGGAACCCGGGGATGAAGGGCTGCTTTGGATACAGAGATGATATTATGTGGTCAGGTGCGGGTTGGAGGCAATTGGAGAATGCACCAACCTGGGGAGGTATCTACGGGTTTAACGGCCCACACGTCAGTGCTGCCGGGCCAAATACTACACACCGAACACATACCCGGAGAAGTCTAAATTGGCGCAAGTAGATTCCGCCCCTGCGTGCTCGAGAACGACAGTATGTTCTCCACCAGATAGTGCCGTTTTCGACCAGGGTACGCGTTGGGGGAGCTACAGTTTTCAAAGCTGAGGGCCATAAACCACAAGGGCGAGAAAAAAATGAGTGAGAACACACCGCATTTTGAGAAAAGGTATTGACAACATCCGCCGGTCCCCCATCCACGCTGATCTTTGCCATTCTCGAAAATAGATTAAACGTCGCGGCAAAGTACCACACGGCGGTGCCGTTGAATTCCGGGGCCGGTCGGGGCATGGTCGAAGGCGTCGCCGATATTCCTAGTCTCTAGCTTTTGCGAAAATAGAGATCAGGAGATAAAAATGTACGAAATACATAGCGGGGTGGTGGACATATGAAGGAAGGGGATGTCCAAGGTGTTCGGTCATCAGGGCAACTACGTCAACACTAGAACCTTCTTTGTGGTGCTGTAATGATGCGGCTTCGGGGGCTCTGGGGACCTTGAGCTCCACCTTGGCCCCACTGTGAGAATTGCTGGGCGCGCCTTTGGTTTCTTCTTTTCGCACCGGAGGCGGAAAACGCCCGAAACTTAGAAAAACATTTATTCAGCGATAATAAAGTGTAAGAACAACCAAGAGTTTCCCGCGTGGCAAGACTAAACACTAGACGAGTACTTTTCTTTGACTTTAAGGTTGTTCGCGATGGATGAGGCAGGCCAGCCCTTTTGTGTTTTGTTTGTTTATAATTGGTGATCAGTCACGTGTCGCGCGTAACACCAAGTCCCATCACACGGCAGCTAAGCCCCACCACACTCACCCTCGCCGAGGGAAAGCCGCCAAAGAAAGTTCTAGCTCACCAAAAACTAAGATATATCTAAATTCGAAGTACCCTATAATGTTCTCCCAAATTGGTGCATACTCTGGTTCGACGCAGCGATCTCAAGCTCCAAGGCTAGGCTCTGTCTTCCTGCCAATTCGTTTAGAACTATGCGGCAGCCCGTTCATATTTACCTGTTAATCTAACGGTTTTTGGTACTCCCCGAATTATATACGGCGCTCGCACCCTCTAAATTTCCATCACATTCCTGCTCGCACCTCACAAATCACGCATGAATCCCGTTTTCCTGTGGCTCTTTTGCTCCGACGACGTTACATAGTGACTCCGGATACTAGAACTATCTCGTACTCAGGTTTTCAGGCTGGATCTCGGGGTAGGATATGAGCTCCTTGGTAAGGATCTGTCCTCGACGATATGTCTAGGCCAAGCCTCCCGGTCGCGCATGGCAAATTCTCAGGAAGGACAACCATCCTCGAGCAGCGACGTGCCTAATCCTAGGCCAATGTGTTCGGTGCGCAGTCGTGACACATTGTGCAGCTTCGACTTCCTATCATGGGTCTTGGCACTGCGCCATGCATGCTGTGCGTATTGATGTCCACATGAGTCCCAATCTTCTTCGACAAAATCACAGCCTTATGACTCCCCCAACGTGGCTTCAGCTCAGTGATCTACGCTGGACATAACTTTTCAAACTAGCATCTTCCGGACTTGGGCAGCCGACCATATGGTTCCCATCATTTGGGCTCGAGGTAGAACCAGGATATAAAAACTCGTCCGCAATCTCTGTGTCTACGGCGGTGGCTTCTTGCTGTCTCCCTCAAATTTCGATGTATATCCTACGTTTGACCTTGACCGTGACCCTCACATGGGCGATTCTCTCTCTCGCCCTCCCGTCCCCTCCCAACCGGCACGCCGGTACCAAGGTCTTCCGGATCCCGACCGGCAACCAGAACCAGACGGACCTCATTTCTAACTTGATCGATGCACTCGGCATCCCAGCATGGACGACCGCTCGCCGCCCTTATTCTCACATCGACGTCCAGGTGCCCAAAGAAACATTGGACGACTTTCACAAGGCGTTAAAGGGCATCAGTCCGAAGTTGGACGAGCAACTTGTGACGATGCACAAGGATCTCGGCCAGAGCATTTTGAAAGAGGCCGAGGGGATCCACACTCCTCGAGTTGACCAGTTCGGTAAGCGACCCTGTTCAGCGCGATTACTATCACTAACTGACATGGCTGTCTAGCTGGATTGGCAAACGAGGCTTGGTTCAACAATTACCACATATATGACGATCACCTTACATTCCTAAACGATCTTGCTGCGGCTTTCCCGAACAACGCCAAAATCGTGACTAGTGGAACCTCGTATCAGAACCGAACGATTACCGGTATCAACATATTCGGAAGCTCTGGTGGGTTCACTATTGTGGTTATTGGTACCCCACTTGACCGCGGTTCTTCGTAAAGGGTCCGGCGCAAAGCCTGCTGTGATTTTCCATGGCACTGTCCATGCACGCGAGTGGATTACGACGATGGTGAGGGAAATCGTTTTTTGCGTCTTTTCCGGTCTCAAACGTGCATCTCCAGGTTACAGAGCAAATCGCGTTTAGCCTCTTATCCAACTACACCACCTCGCCCACGGTCAAGAACTATGTCGACGAGCATGACTTTTATATTTTCCCCGTGGTCAACCCTGATGGTTAGATCAACATCTCCTTTGCCTTCCGTAATCTTATTATCCGGTTACACCAGGATTCGTTTATACTCAATCCGCCGATCGTCTGTGGCGCAAGAATCGCCAACCTCCACCATCTGGGTCATGTTACGGGCGTGACATCAACAGGCAAGTCAAACACCAAGGATCTTGGATCGAAGAATTAATCGCATCATGTCTAGGAACTGGCCATGGAAGTGGGACATTGCTGGAGGCGCCTCGGGCTACCCATGCTCTGATACCTACCGAGGTATACTTTCTGGGCCAAATTAACCCTCAGAGGCTAACCCATAACACTAGGCGAGGCTGAGGGAGATTCCCCCGAGAACAAGGGCGTCACAGCCTTCATGAATGCTCGGGCGAACTCGGATGCTGGTGCGAAGCTCTACGTCGATTGGCACTCGTACGGCCTTTACTTCATGGGCCGTAAGCACGTTATTTATGTCCTCCTTGCCCCAGTAATGACCATGTTCATCAGCATACGGCTATTCCTGCTCCACTTACCCCGTCGACATAAACGAGCACACTAGACTTGAAGAAGGATTCGCCGCCGCTTTCCAAGCTCCATACGGCAAGGTTCTCACGACCGGCCCCATCTGCTCGACGCTATACAAAGTGTCTGGATCAAGTGTAGACTATGCGTACGACGTGTCCAAGATCAAATACTCCTTCGCATCCGAGCTACGTGGTGGGTCATCTGGAAGCGGGTTTATATTGCCGCCTTCGGAGATTCGGCCTTCAGGGGTTGAGGCGTATGAGGGCGTCAAATACTTGTTGGCAAATATGGCGTGAATGGTGTAAAGTATCCCTACTGAATCAATTTGAATGAACATCTTGGGCTCGCCCTGGTCGAGGTGATTTTTGAACCTACGAGTGTAGTCCCGCGCGCTCCTTTTTGCTCTCTCGGTTCTTTTGTGACAATCTATGCTACGCTCAACGTTATTCCTAGGTGTAGGCTTCATGTTGAATCGTATAGATCCAATGTATATAATAGTGTAGCGCGGTGAAATAAAACACAGTTAGCTTGAGCAGTTAAGGCGCTGAAAGAAATAAGGGACAAAAGTCGCTGAAGAACAGACGACAAGTTCATTCAGTTTATATACAAACAGGTTCGGAGCATCTACGGAATGTATCTACTGTGTACACGCATCTAAGTACAAACGGGGACAGGAGCGGGACGAGCGGAGAGAGATAGGTGAAAAGGAGGAATATATGCGTCATTAACTCGGGCGAGTTCAACACTTCATGCGTTATGCCTGATGAAAGGATTAATGCAAGTGCAAAAAATACACGAGCTCGGGTCTCGAATCGATTTCGACCCTCTGGACTCAGAATTCGCACTACGAACGACTAGCATGAGCATTGATCATGAGCATATCTCAAAAGGGCTAAAGCAATATCGAGTTATACTATTAAGTGTGTCGCACTGTTCTCGCAATTATCATGCTTAATTTAAACTACACTCAGAAGCAACATTCCAAGCTATTCGTTTTCCAGAACTATTTCGTCTAACTCTTCCAGAATGCCCTGCGGAGCTTCCTCCTCCCCCTCCCCCCGAGGGCCATTGTCTAACGTAATCGACTCGTCCCGCTCCTGCTGACGTTCCCATTCCTCAAAGTCCAATCCACGGTAGCTGTCCGAGATTTCCCCTTCGCTACTTTGGGGACTCCTCGCAAACGGAGCGTTTGTCCACCACTGGCCGTTCTCCAGGTCGTTGTATCTTGACGCTTTGACACATTCATCAAACCACGCTCTGCTGGAATGCCAATGAATCGACTCATCCGCGAGCTGATGCTGGTTCAGAGGCAAGATCCGAGCGTAGAGCTTGACATTGCCGTCCCTCATTCGTGCGTCATGACGAATATCTCGGTCCGATGACTCCACCTCGTCATGTACAGCAAATAAATCAGGATTGCGATCGGGGGTCAGGGCTTTGACCAAGGCACTTAGATCAGCGCTAACGACTCTCCAGGTGCTGGGCACGCACTCCTACGGGATGACGATTGTTTGTTCGGGCTGAACGAGCATATGGGAGTCATAAGACTCACTTGTGTAGGGAGGCAATAAAACTTCGTAGGTCGTCTAAATGCATAGCAGTACGCGTTCTCAAGTGGCCAGTCAGGCTGCGCGAAGACGGTCACCTGCGGAGAATCCAAGGGGATTGATACTGCACTCAAAATAGGAACCATCGCGGGGGAAACGGCCCCAGCTTCATCGTGCCGCCGAGCGATTGCGACCGCTGTGAAACTCCATGTATCCATACGTTTATCCCATCTAATCCCAGTGACGACAGCCGGCCGGCGGGGAGCCAGCCACTCCAGTGAGTCAAAGCACGGATTAGGAACATACGACCGCTCGTGACCTGCTTGAATGCTGCGTCCTTCTCCCGTAACGGACGAGTTTAGTTGGACGAGCACTATTTGGCCGGCTTCTACTGGAGGCGAACTAGAGGTTGTCACTGAGGAGCACAGGTCTACGCTGTTCGGGTCGTCCAAAAATTCGAAATACCTGCCTTTTTCATTCTGCTCCTTGTCGCGTGAAGCGCGGATCCTGGGAAAGGGTTCGGGTATTTGTTGAAATCTTTTCTGTAGTTCGGCATAGTCTGGCACTGCTTCGACCGACAGCGATCTCGCATAGTCGAGAAGCGCTCCAAACTCTCGAGGAAGCCCCTTGGCCAGGCGTGAACCGCTGTGTCGTTCTTTCTGTTCGTACACCTGGCGTAATCTACCGAGGAGATTTCCGTGGCGCGTGTAGTGAGACCACGGAAGGCTCCCGCGCAAGAGCCATACGAGCGAATAGGCCAAAGACTCGAGGTCATCGCGATAGGTCAACTCTAGCCGATCGACTCTGCATAAGCTTGATCTTCAAATTGCCGTAAACGGACGCACTTTGGGTATTATGTGCATTCAAACTTGCATATGCTAGTGTGCCGAATACGCCCGTTGTCACGTCTAGCGGTGTCGTGGTGAGTTGTACGTCAGAAAGTGACCGTGGCGGTGTATATGTAAGACCAAAGTCAACCAAACAGATCTTCGGAGAGTCCGCGTGCTGCCACAAGATATTATCGGGCTTGACGTCGCGATGAACCAAGCGATGGCGCTGCATATGGACTAGCGCATCAAGCTGTCTTTAATAAGTAAGAGTAGATGAGTAGCGTAATTATCTGCACTCACCATTTGATCGGCGACACAAATAACCTTTACCAGCGGGAGTGGGCCTTCTTTGTCGACAGTGTCCCCAAGACTGTGGTGGAGCAGTTGCATGGAAAGCAGCTCAAAATGTTCGATCCTTCCATAAGCGTATACCTCTGGGATAGCGGGATGTTGGGACAGGCGTTTGAGCACTGCAGCTTCATGTTTTAAAAGTGATCGCTTGATGCGCAACGAGACTCGAGATTGCTTGAGTGCGACCTGACGCCCAGTGCTAAGCTCAGTAGCGTGGTACACTACGCCCTTCCGGAGCAATGGGTTATTCAGTTATCTCCCGGGGGCAAGGCCAAACCTACGAAACCACCAGATCCCAGCCGTCCACCTTTGCGAATGGTTATTTGTGCCTTTTCGGGTCCGGGAAACATGGTTCCAGTGTGGTACACGCCAGAGAAAGTCTACCTAGATGAACTCCTGCTCTCCCGTCGTTGATAGCGTGGAAGTCAGATCGAGGATGATATGACGCATCACCTGACTGGGTCACGTGTTAAATATGCACCAAAAAAAATTGGGTCACGTGCAGCTCACCCGGGTGGCGTGTGATGGTCGATTTGGACAGGGGCATCAGTTCATCGCCTACAGGCGGTTGTCTTTTGATCCCCTCAACGCGCAGGAGGATTACACGCTATTCCTTAGCATGTCACTCACCCCAACAGCTCGCAAAGACCTTCAAGTCGGTCAGCTCATCTGGGCCATAATGCTCATACCCAAGAATGTCATGAAACGTACAACCCGGAAATCAGGTTCGACGAAGCGAAAGTAAGTATGCCTATTGCTTTCATAAAATTGTCCCCCCTCCCCTGACTTTGCGAGTCTGTTTGCTTGCTTAACTGTCAGAATCCTCAAAGGCAAAAAAGTTCTTAAGCTTGCCTACATTCTCGAAGTGAAAGAGAACGATATTTCAGTTGCATACACGACCACCTTCGACAGTGCCACAAATCTCGAGGATGAAGTCGTCGAACCTGATGACTGGTGCCGTGACCCAATTGGCGGCAAAAGTTGGATCTACCTGGGTCCGAGGATAAAGATCGATGATGAGCCCGTGAGTTGGCGATTTCTGTTAGACGAAAAATTGCTGAAAATTGCTGCTAGATTGATATAACGACGTCGACCCTGTCTAAGGAGCAGGTAGATGACCTACTTAAGTTAATGGGAAGACGGGCGGACTTGAGGGCTGGTATTGATCCAGACCAGGAGGTCAAGGAAAAACCTCAGAGGGCGTCTGAGGGTTTAGTATCTGATATGGGGCCTGCACCACCCGCTTCGCTCAGCGTGTTTTCCAGTGATTCCTACGGCTCTAGCGGTACAATCAAGCCGATGGGCAGCGATGAGGTTACGCAGCTAGTAACCTCAATGAGCCAGCTTGTTGTTATCGAGCGTTCCGAACTAGTCTATTCCTGGTTCAGATGTTCCCTGCCATTCGAGATCCTGTAACTCCAGTGTACGTCAAGTTTCTGCATCCGCTAATATCCGCCCCTTAACCGAAGGAATGAATATTTGCTTTGCATCCGGTTGGGCCCCATGTGCGGTCGACAAAACTCTTTCAGCGGCAGCAATTTGAGATTGGTTCACTGCCGGAGTGCATATCTTGTGGGGCGCCCGGGGATTTCATTCCGGGGCGAGCCGGACGTGTAATGCAGAGACACCGAGAAGGCAGCCCAAATTATCCCCGCACAGGCATGGTTGCTACCCACGGCGACATAGTATTGAATCCAATATTGGAGTTTTCAGCAAGCGTCGCCGACCTAACGCGCCAGCGAGGTGAGCTATATTGACCACCTTCGGTGTGCCACTCTCTACCAACTTCAATAATAACATTGTCAACAGTATTCGGTGTAATTTTGAGAATGTCACCCCCAAGTCCCTGCCGTAGGGTGAATGAATAGGCAAGCTTCAAACAAGAAACCTACATATCAATCATCAGGTCCTGGATATCGGTCAGCTTGTCGCACAGAGGACACGCCCAGCTAGGAGTTAATTCCATCATGGAGGGCCAACCTTCAGCTCAAAACATTGACCGTGAAGACACTTGGACGATCTGCACGGCGTGTCGATGCGAAGACGGCTGACCCGCACGGGATATTGACGTTTCAAATCGCCCACAATGGCAAACAAACTTACCAGCAATTTCAAGCCAATCATTTGAGATTCAACCCCCACGTCACCATCGCCAGTGTTGAAGAGCTTGATTAAGACTGTACCCCCCCCCCCCCCCGGGACGACCACCACAAGCAAATCTCGACACAGCCACCGGCGCGATCTAGACTCGCTCTCCGAGTCTTTTACTCGGGATTTTACGTCTGACTGTAGTCCGCCCTATTATACAGACCGTACCAGTT
>WSTK01000334.1:0-35929 GCA_019616945.1 Ceratobasidium sp. 414
TTATGTGTCCATAGCTTCTGTGGTTCTTTTGGTAAAAGTGCATGTAGCTCACTCAGGTCACGTGTTGCAATCATTTTGCTGGGCACTGTATATGTCTAACGGGCGGGCTTAGGGGACAATATGTGCATTCCCAGGCTCACGCATTCAGTGTGCATATGGCGGCGCCAGTCCTAGAGTGATCCGGAAAGTACCCCCTGCTTTGTCCAAGAATGGACTACATTGAAGTTGATACCATGTGTCTGTGGTCTGAGACAAATCAACCCACACTTGGATAACACAACAAGCTACGCTTCGCGAATTGCTCTGAGACCATTGCCATCGCACGTGCGTTAAACACGAAAGACTAGGAACGCATATATCGTATGTTAAGTCTGTCTATTCGACGTGCATGCTGTGGTTTCTCGTGCTTACCTCTCCACCTTTTTCCAATTGGCTTCCGGATCCGTAGAAATACTACTTCCGGAACAGTTCATGGCCAAGACGGCTAGGATGCAATCGTCATTTATGGGTCAAATGAATGTGGCGCATGCACGGCACGAGGGTTGGCTTCGGTTATATGCGCGCACTACACACGAAGTCCTCAACCCTGCATATAGGTACATCTGTGTGTTGTTATCCGGGTGACGTGTGAAGACAGTCAGTACCCCACTACATCGGTGGACCGCTCCACTCGACATGTCATCTACCTATATATGTGCAACTGGGCAAATCGCAACTGAGCTTGGCCAGAAATCATGAAACCAGCCGGACGCCAAACCCCTGGGTTCGGCATACCTAGTGCATTTACTTACGCGGGAACGCTTAGCCCTCGACTCCTGTTCAACCATTCGGAGGAGTGGAACATCGTCTAGCCCCTTGCACTGGCGATTACCGTATCAGAGCGGCCAAGGGCAAAATTTGTGACACAGGGGCTTCCAGGCTCGATGATGGCCGCCATCCGCGGGGCAGGGATCGGAGATCCTTGCCGATGCGCCCAACATGCCCATGACGAGCTGGACTTGTTTGCCCTATCTACGGTGTAATTTCTTTTACGTCATGTACCTTCAGCATGTACGAGTCAAAATTAATTATATGGGTAGGTTCGAGGAACAAGGGTGCAACGCAAAGCTCCCAACCAAATTAAAGGGTTGCATTTGTAAACGGTTAAATCCAAGCTCGTAAGTTATGAGCGGCAGCTCTGATCGGTTGCTTGGTGGGTTATGCTTATGAGCGTGGAATCTGGGTCGAACCGACCATTCCGGCCGCCGCGTGAACGCTGCTCTGCGGAGATTGGAACTTCTTTAATTCACAGAATTCCAAGGGTTGAAACTTTCGAGAATAACGCATACCTAAAAATGCTCTCGTGTTGTACAAATGCGTCCAGCCGCTCACTCCTCACAATATTCAAGGAGAAACGGCGTTGGGCAAAAAACACCGCAGCGCATGAACGGCGTAGCTTCAGAACGCACATTAGCGGCTACAATCACACATCTTCGATCAAGAAATTAAGAGCCTTGTGATTTACTACGTCACAATTCCATTTTAGGAGATGAGTGGGCTTGATCAAGGCATCCGATTTACCGCACAGTATCAACATCCCATCCTAGTATATCATAAACACTCCATAACAATTGCCGCCGAACTAATTTTGTTTTGAGCCTCGCCACCAAGGCGGAGATACGGCTGAAGTGAAAGCCTCAGTCCCTTCACATCTCCATTCTGATTCGTTATGACCCCAGTCCTCCGTCACTTCATCTGCTAATAGTGAAAGACCTGCTGCGCTGAAACGACAAAGCCAAACAACGGCGAAGACTATCAACGCCAGACACTTTGGGCTTTACTCCCGCTCTGACCAACGTTTGTTATGCCCACCCAACCGAGCAAAAGGGCCAAGCGAATCTCTGTCAAAAGTTCGCACTAGGATATGTAATTCATTAGTTGCCAGGCAAACTCGCGACGTTTCAGATTTTCCTCGCCTGTTTAAGAAATAGCCGAGCGCTTATGAGGGTGTGGTGCAGTGATTTTTATCCTCGATATCAATGTGTCCATGTGGGACACAGGACGTGTACAAATTATATTTGTAGATAGCATGTACCTCGGTTGACATATCTCGATATCGTCATCAGTTGCACGTCCTGGACATAAATTTGTGCACCCTATCGAACACGCACGGATCCCACGGATTTCGGCTAGTACGGTGTTCCCACACGGTGCGGTATAGCATCTATTGACAAATAGGGCTGTTGTTGATGGTACAAAAACTCTCCAACCAACTCGCGAATAACCCTGTTATCTCCTATCACCCCAGTTAGTGCAGCGCGGTCTCGGAACACTCCAGGTTTTTGTTCGCCGAGAGCAAGTCGCGCCTTGACTAGGCCTGACTCGGTGTATCCACACCTCCCGCATGCGCCTTCCATAACCGAGCGTGCTTACCTCATCCGGGGTTGATCCCAGCCGGAGCGAGTTTCAGACATACGGGATTGTGGAAGTTTGAATGTGTTATATACAAATCGGTAAAGTCGGGTGCCTACAAGAACGGCATCAGCTCATTTATACTTTGGAAGTACGGATAATATACATCAAGGCTGAGAGATAGCTGTTGTCGGCTATGAGCTTCATCCAAAAAACGAATGATACAGATTATGAATACAAGAATAAACAGTGGTTTATCTGGGTGCGTGCCGGCCGCGAAGGTAGACTTGGAGTACATGTGGGGCGGGGCGAGCGAATTGGGGAACCAGAATAGCCCAAGATGTAACGAATTAAAAGGATGAGGGTGCTAGTGGTATTGGGAGCCAGAGGGCCTATGTGGGAGAGACCCAATGGGGTAAAATGGGCTACCAGTTTGTTGAGGAGAAGCGGACGAGCGTGAAGACCTCGATGAGGTTGGGTAAGCACCCCCCATAGCGGTATCGCAGCCTTTCTGGTTGGTGTGTCGCTTGAGCGCGTCTTTACGAGTAAACGACTATCCAAATCGTCAGCCTCCGATACGTGGTCGTAGCTGAAACAACCCACCTTGCCGCACACGACACAATGATGGGGCTTCTCGCCCGACGCATTCACGGCGTGGGTCTCGCGGTGGCGCCTACAATCATGCTGCCTCGCAAACCGAGTATGGCAAATATCACATTCGTACGGCTTTTCGAGCGCAAGCGCCGAGTCGGAGGTCTGCGTGGGGTCTAGGCCATTTCAGGTTGTCAGTTTCAACCCGCCCGATTGGTGAACCGAGAAACGCGTACCGGGACGCGGGTCAGGCTGCTGCGACGGAACAAACTCCAACGACTCTTGCATCGTCGGCATGTGCAGCTCGGCGCTCGGGCGGCGCGGTATGGCGTACCGTGTATCGCTTGGGTGGGTTGGGCTCTGGAGCGCGCCGCCGGTGGACTGGTATCGCCGGCGGGAGGCGTGGGCCGTGTAGGTCATCGTGTCTGGGTTCGGGCCAGAGGTGTACGAGTGGGCCGCAAACTGGGACGCGGTCGGCGAGAACGAGGGTGGCACGTATTGCCCGTTCTGGGGATAGGCGGGGCCAGGTGCCTGTGGGTAGCGCAAGGCGGGTTGTTGAGGCATGTCACCGTAGCCCATGGCGCCATAGGCGGGCTGATCGTATGCGCTGTATTGGGGCTGCTGGCCGTAGACGGGGCGCGGCGGAGGCGGAGTGCTCATCGGGGTGGAAGAGTCAAACGGAGGGAAGGACATGAGGATATGTGTCGGATGGGGATTCGAGTTGACGGACGCGGGTTTTATGGCTCGCAGGCTGGTGCTTGGCCTGATTCGGACGGTCATTCTGGCGATGGGTGATGTCAAACGTCCGAGCTGAGGAAGCGGCCTCGAAGGGAACTAGAACTGGATCCCGAACTGCCGGATGCCGATCATCTTGCAGGGAAATGGCATGCCACGCATATGGCCGACAGAATAATCTCCCTTGCCAATCACCTGTCACTGTCAAATTCACCAGGAATCCGACCTTAATCCCCATTTGGGCTCTGTCCATCGGCCAAAGGCACCGACGACCCTGATAATCCCCCCGTCGCGATCCCTAGCTTGTATTGCCTATATTATTTCATTAAGTTAGTGCGGTAAAGGCGCATCAATCGGGCCACAACGCACCTGAATCACAGGTATCTGCGCTGTGGGAAATATGTGGGGCATCGCCGGCCCGTCGCTTGCCTGCTGCGTTCTCCGCCCGCTGTTGGTGTGCGCCGGTCAAATTTCCATGCTGTGTACACAGCCATCTGGGAATCCCGGCATTACACGTTACCCATTCCGAGACGGTGCTCGCTGCAGGCTGTGCCTCTGTCCACGACGCTTGCAGATCACCTGCTGCGGCCATCGACAACCACAGTGAAAGGATCTGCGTTACCCCAGACCTAGAGACAATTTGTACCTGCCGCTGTTCAAATTCCCGCGTCAACTTTCTTTTTCGGTCAAACATTCGGGTCCGGGGCTTGCAGTATCGTGACTGCGGCGCGTTTGTTCACACTTGTGGACACTGCGGAACGAGGAACAAGCTTGCGCTGTCACTGCGGCCTCTGTCCACACTAACGCTTTCTTCCACTCCCGACCGCCCGCTTGTTCTTGGAATAGTCTCACCGGAGCTCAAGTCCCTCAACGAACGGATCGAGTTTGCATGCAAGCGCAACGCTGACCCACTGCATAATCCACTCGCCATCTTGGTGCGTGTGCAAAAAGAAATAGATGCCTACCGGACTATTGGGATAAACTGAATTTTTTCGCTCGCGTACTCGGCTTGTGGTTTAAACCTTTCCCCATTAAAGCTGTTCAAACCTCATGGATGTCTCTTTGACCCGGCAAAAACCTTGGATTCGACTTTTTGGGCCTGTATTGCCTTTCTATCATCGGACCGCCCCTGTTTCGCTTTTCGTAACCAACCAATCACTCCCTGTTCCGTGTCGCTTGCTCTCTACCACCACTGTTCTCGACCAGCTTTCAAGGGCTCCAACCTACTTTGGGGACCTCCGTCGCGTGCGCTTGTCGCCCTGATGCCTAGGCGCTGTCCGCCAGGTAAGGATATATTTGTACCTAGAGACGTACCTTTATGAATGCACACAAGTCCCCGCCAGCATTTTATGCCCGCATGCTTAAACAACGATCGGTACCGACGGCTTTATCGACGGGTATTCATCTCTGTCCGATCTTTCCGAGCAGTGCCCGCGCGAATTGATCTGCCGTGTGCCGAGTCAAGCACTCCCGGTTGACACGCCCCCCTTTTTTCAGACTCGTGGGCACGCCATTCAGTTCTTGAATAACTCTGTATGCTGACCCCAGAAAACCGCTGGCGCGCACACCGCCCAACCCACCCACGTACCACCGCTAAAAAGTTTCTTTCTTCGCTTCCTCCTGCTCTTCTGTGCGGATCAAGAACACAACGCCCTGCCCTCGAAGCACCGAGAGGCAGCCGGTGAATGAGGTCACATGAAATAGATACTGCGCTGATATACTTTCAGCCCGTTCTGCGCCCTTGCCCCTGCGGATCAGCTACGTGTACAAACACACTGGGACCTTTGGCCCAAGCCCTCCTGTTCGAATCGATTATCAGGCATATATGCATCCCGGCCTTCTCTCGGGACCCAAGCTCTGTAAGCGCACTCGAAATATACGTGTAAATCCTTATCCTGATCCGCCGGGCATCGTGTTACCTCTCTATCCAGATATTTATTACCTGAATACTTTCTTCAGGGTGAGCCCACTGGGATGCACGTTGGATAATATATCTCGAGCCGCTGAAGTGTCCTTTTTTGCGGATCAACTAGTGTATGACCCGTTGCACGTTGGATGAAATGTCATCAAAATCGTTCACGTGGGATGCGTGCTACGGGTTTAGGTCCTCAAACTAGTTTGCGACCCGGCGGCCAGCGATGTACGCGTATCCTTCAAGAAGGTTCACGCGAATATATGTTGCTCTAGTCGGGTCCTGCCTCCCAGAAATGCTCCTTTCCTGATTTCCCTCGGCGGGAATACACTTGAGCCGACGGCAAGCCCAGTCTAAATTTACATACCGAGCCCAGGAAAAACTCGCAGAGGCAACCCATCTTTATCCACTCACCTTCCTTTTTAATTAAATGGGCTCCGAGAATGTTCCTCGGAAAGTTGTACGTTATGTTCTCGCGATGCACTGTCGATCTCTCTTCGCTTCCCTTGCCCGGTGAATTCCAGGACTTTTGGCGTTCAAGCGCGCAGGGCTGGACACCCAATGGCGTTTTTCCTGTTTCCCGTCCTCACCGCTGATTTTTTGTGCATACATATTCTCTCGAGGATTTTCGGCGCCTTTTTGTTCAGAGTTTATGTTGCGTATATGTAGCCTAGCCGGCGTTCCCTCGAGAAACCGAGATGGCTTCTCGAACGCTTCTTTGTCTCTTGTCTTCCAGATCGATCGTACATACAATTGCAGAACGTCTATGTATTCAGACGGGTGCTCCACCCCCCATTCACTCTGCGCTCGCAGACCGGCAATGTCTTAAAACGGCCCAACCGCGTCCACTAGCCTAGCCGCTCCCCTCTTCGCTTCCCTAGCCCATTCATTTTATAGATCCATGCGTACCAGACGGAATCCCAGAACTTTTGAGCACTTGAAGTTTCTTCCTCGATTTCTTACTGGGCCGTTGGCGGTCACTCTAGGATCATCCTCCGACCCCAATTAAGGATATATCCAGCCTAGCCAAACGCATTCTTCCGCACCTGCCCATTGTTGCATATCCATGGGCTGGCGACTCCAAGTCGGGCCCGCCCTGGTCTACCCTCTAATGCCCTTTTCTTCGCTTCTCCCCTTGGCCCATGGTTGATATAATGCCGCGATCATGGAAACCTCATTTGCCCCTGGATCAACGATGACAAAAGAGTCATCATTCTAGTGCCCGCCGGGGATCGACGTCGGGGCGGAAAAAACGCGCCGTGTCTCGCCCAGTCCAGAAGCTGAATACAAAAACACAAGACAGAATTTTACCTTTAGACCAGATCTTCAGAAGCCAACAGACGTGCAAATGAATCGAAAGCGAGCAGGCGGAACCGAACATTCCATATTCGGTTCTTTGGTGATAGATTACGGCGCCTGTGGTGGCGGTGCTGGCGGCGATCTGTTTGGGCAGGCGTCTATTCACCGTTCAGAGTACACGAGACAAATGAAAACAACTAGATCGACAGCTCTTGCTGGCTCGCGCGCTTGGACCGCACCGGCTTCTCCCAACCCCACACCTCGCGGATCCACTTGGCCATGTCCAGCTTGCGCGCTATGCTCTCTTGGATCCACGGGTGCTCGAGCATCTCTCGTGGTGGCGGGCGGCTCGCCGCATCGATGCGCAGGCTATTGCCGATCAGTTTTGTTGCAAGGCAAGGGTGAGACGGCGTACCATAGTTTGATAAACGACTTCATTCCATCACTCCACGTAATTGCCCCGTTTCCGTACTCATCCCCGGGCTCGTCGTCCAGCTCCGGAACCTACCACACGCCAAATTAACTTGCGGAAGTATTCAGCAAAAAGAAGAAATTTACCTCGCCGTTTACGATATACGTCAACAACTCGATTGGCCCGAGGTCAGGTGGGTACGGGAACCGGTTCTGCGCGAGCTCGAGAAACGTCAGGCCCGTCGACCACACGTCCGCGCGGATCGAGTACTCGTGCCCGGTAATTCGCTCCGGCTAGCAGCCCCGAGTATTTGGTAGTAGTCGTGTGAAATTAATCATATACAACCATTCCATGAGCACTTCTCTCAACACCCGGGGGGAAGTACTTACCGCCATGTACCAGCTCGTGCCCGTAAACGTCCTCGCCACACTCCCATCGAGCTCCCCGCTCACCCCGAAATCGCAGAGCTTGACAACGCCCTGTCGCGTCACGAGGATATTGCTCGGCTTGATATCCCGGTGCGTGACCTTTTTGCTGTGCAGATAGTCCAAGCCCTTGAGCACGCCCTCGGCCAGGCGCGCAATCACCTTTTCGCCGATCCGGAGGTTCGCATGTCGGGCCTTGAGCTGGCGCGCAATCGAGTCGAGCGCGCCCCCTTCGCCGAATTCCATCAGAATGTGGATCTCGGCTGTGTACGCTCCGCCGTTTTCGTTATTGGAGCTCACGTCCTTGTCCTGGTTCGACGAGATGTATGCGCCATATGACACGATGAGGTTCGGATGGATGAATTGCGAGAATTGGAGTTCGCGCAGGAGTTGACGCGCGGGAACAGTCCCGGTGGGTATGGTCTGTGGTGTGGATCAGAGTGTGTGACGTAATGAAGCCCAAGAAAGCGTGATTTGATTACTCAAATTGGCCGGAAGCCAAGAGTGAAAAGGGGCCATAGCCGACTTGGACGACGGGGCCGCAATAAACCCAAATCCAACGCGACCCTGCCCCCCTATCCCCGTTTGGGACATCCCCATCATATCAACACTCATATCGCCCTATTAGGCGATACAGGACGACCTGTCCCGTACTGCCCATTTCCAGCAATATTGGCTCAGGAACCAAAGGCACATTGCCTCATCACCGCGTCTCCCTCGCTATCTCCCAGCACACATCCACGCTTCACCCAGATACACAAGCCAACTCACCTTGCGTGCCATAATCCGTCCGGTACGCTTGTCCCGAACTTTGGTTACCGCCCCTCCAGCACCCTCTCCAAGTCTCTGCAACGTCTCAAACATGTCGTCTGTCCACTCTTGGGACTCTTCCTCTTCTGTCCTCTGCTTCGTATGTGAAATGTCTTCTGCACCCGTCTCGTCCGCCTCGGCCTCGGTACTCTCGTCGTAAGTCTGACTCGACGGCATCCGCAACTCGTTGATCGCCCGACGAACCTCGTCCAGTCCATCTCCGACACGGCCTGGATGGTGTACCGTGCCGCTTGGCACCGCCGTCGTCGTGCTCGGCGGACGAAGAGTCGCGGCGCTACTATCACTCGGAAACGATTCGCTCCCACCAGCGGTCAGACCTGGTCCAAGCGAGTTGGCGCGGTTCCCAGTCGGCTTGCCGTAATACGAGTAGTCGACTTCGTCCTCAGAGTCGGCCCCGCGCATCGACGAGAGATCGAGTTTGAGCGACGGCGCAGCCCCGCCCCCACCGGTTCCTTGCGATCCAGGAAGGGCGAGTCCGAGTTTTGGACGGCCGATGTGTCCAGTGGTTGCGGCGTGCAACTGGAGTTTGGGCCGCAGGCTCGTGAGGCTCGCGCTTGGATCCACAGGCTGGAGCTGGGGCGCGGGCGCATCGTCGTCGGGGAGAGCCGAGCCGCTCGCTGTGCGCAGTCCGAGCTTCGGTTTTCCCGGTGCCCCTCCACCGATTCGTCCGAGCATCGGGCCAGGACTTGGCCCGTCGATGCTTCCACCCACACCACCACCTCCTCCAGGTCCGAGGTTCGAGCGCCCAAACGACGGATGCTGCGACGCCCTAGGCCGTGCGGTTTTAGCGGCCCTCTCATCATCTGCATCTGCCGAGTCGAGCTCGCTCGGGACAAACGCGCTCGGTACTTCTACGCGCGGCTTGGGACGAAATTTGAGCGGGGCCGTCGAGGGTTGGATTCGGGGTGGGGATGGAGCCGGAGCTGGCGCTGGCGCCGGGGCTGGGGCAGGACTGCTCCCTCTGAGCGAGAGCCGCGGCCTGTTCGAGCCCGGGTTTGAATAAAGACCCATTCGGCTGTTTCTCATCATCTCAAACGGCGTAGGCCCTCCAACTGATTCTTCAGGCGGCGGTGTAGGCCTCGGGCTCGCCCGTCCGCTCCCTGGACCCAAGCTTGGCGCTCGTCCGGGCAGAGGCGGCGGGGGCGGGGGAGCATGGAATGGCACAAGCCCCGGACTGGGCACCGGCGTTGGGATCGGCGTCGCCGAGGGCCCTTGTCCGCTGGGGCCAAGAAACGACCCAGGCTGGAACGAAGGCGGGTAAGGGCCGGGCTGGGGCGAGAACGCCGACGGCGGCGGGCCGAGGGCAGCGATCATCTCAGGAGGAGGGTCGAGCAACGGCCCGGGGTGTTGCATTGGGTGTTCTGAGTCTCGGTTCGGTCGGCTGGGAGGGGTTGGGAGTGCACGGCGGGGGCCCATGGGGCGTGCAGCTGGGGCCGACATGATGGGGTCTGTAAAATTAAATCAGGGAATGTGGTTAAGGTTGAGCGCTCGTGGAGAAGGTGGTTGGTTCTGACCTCGTGCACTTGTGAGATAGTATCTGGATTTAAAGATGGAATTGGGAAAGAGCGCTTGTATTCGAAGATCGGTCTAGAGTATTAGGTATTTAGGTGCGCGGCGTGGATTGCCAGAGTAAAATAAGACTCACCGTGGGACAGTGTCTTCTTGTCCCACACCACGAGCGCTCTGGGTTGTTCTTTCAAGCAAGAGACCACGAAATTTCTATGTGCCTGGACAATTAATTCTATATAGATCCTGATCGTACCAGGGTGTCTGCCGAGACAATAGAGAAATCAGTGACGGCCGGGACACGCAAAACGCACACCAACTAGACTGCACTCCACCCGGCACAGCAAAAAAGCGAATCAGACGAGGCGAATGGGATATACGTCGACTTTACTGCGAGGGGCACGAGCATCAGCACCCTTCTCGCAAACTCAGCGACCAAGACCCAACACTCACCAAGGGAGAGAGCAGCCACGCCCGGACTGAAGCCTCAGACGATATAAGCTGCGACCGGTGGAACGAGGAGCCGGGTTGCACAACGAAGCAGGTGATTCCGGTCGTTTTGGCGTCCTGGGCAACGGGTGAAAGAAATTAGCGCAACCGAATGTATCACTCGGTGTGAACAAGAGGTGGACACACCAAGGCCAGAGGGGAGACTTACTACGGTCGGTAGCGGTAGGGCGAGGCTGGGTGTCGAGGATGAGACCAGGTCGGCCCTGTAGCGCAGTCGAGTGGAATCAGGGTCCGACCCCTGGGGTGTGCACGTGTAGCGCCACCTGCAGGCCTCGCCCCTTGGACGCTGTATTCTAGAATTCTTTTTAGACTGGTGTGCTTGACTCCTTGAGGTCCCGGGCATTGTTTAAATATTCTTTTTGCTTGACTAAGGTCGATACCGATCTGATTTTGTGCTCTTTATTGAAGTAGCGTAGTGACGCCGCCTTTGCGCCCACTTGCAGATCACCAGCACGTGTATGCTGATAGTTGGCCTCAAGGCTTTGCATCGTGTGATGCAGGGCGGATTCGCTTGGGTGTCCTCGTGGTTGCCTAGGCGGCAATATAGACTTGTCAGTGGGGCTGCCTTTCTAAGAAGTAAAAGGTACTGAGTGCTACTGCACCCGCCCAAATTGTAACCACCCGTAGTGTCACAGACTGGCGTGGTCGTGGTTCAAAATTGAGTTGCAGTGTCACCTTCTGGCACGGGTGATAGAGCCTAACCACCTTGTCACACATACAATCTGAAAGGTGTTGTCAGCTAAATCTATTCGTCGATCCCTGCTGGATGAGAGTTCTATTTCTTCGGCCTCTGGAATGAAGGGGAAGATTCAAGAGACAAGCAGTTTGAGCGCATATATCAACTTGACAGAGGTAATGTGTAGTTGTTTGTCACACCAACTCTGAAGGTGGCTCGATTTGTCACACAGCTCAAGGGCTCCGTAGGTACAATTTGAACGGGTACAGCATGTTCAGGATACGCCGTATGTCACAGTGCTAACTGGCCAGCTTGGTAGGAGCAGTGAGAGAATTCCATACAATCGTAATGTTCGTATCGATGAGGTTCCCCACCCATGTTGCACTATATGAGTGATCGCTTAAATTTGAAGCCTTCGGGTAGCTCCCACTTTCACCGTGCTTCAGCATGTCTGATGCCTCGAGGTGACCTGGTAAGACACCGGCGTAAAGGAACTTGTAACAACCTATCGATCTGGGATATTTCAGCCGTGCCGGAAGATCGGTCGCTGCGATATCCAGGATTCAGGATATCAGTATCGTAGTTGAAGACAAACGCATTTTTCAGCGATCCCACGTTTATGGCAAGTCTGAGAACGAGATGAATCCCCCACCTGGGTGTCTTTCCATACGCGAAATCTAGTTCCGTCAGATCAACTGTGGATATTGCAGAGCAATGGCAAGTCTGAGAACGAGATGAATCCCCCACCTGGGTGTCTTTCCATACGCGAAATCTAGTTCCGTCAGATCAACTGTGGATATTGCAGAGCAATGGCAAGTCTGAGAACGAGATGAATCCCCCACCTGGGTGTCTTTCCATACGCGAAATCTAGTTCCGTCAGATCAACTGTGGATATTGCAGAGCAATGGCAATTCCGCATTCGTCCGGCCGTATATGCGTGATCGACGGTCGATCTCAACCTTAATTTGTGATTGCCCGACACTAATGACGATATGTGCTATCTTTCTGTTGGCCACTTCTCCCCGGGTTCTGCCTGTGACACTGATGTTTTTGGACTGCAGAGAGTAAACAGCTGAGCGTTATCTTGTTAAAGACGTTGGCTGCTCCCAAACTTAACAGCCAAAAACGAATCGTTCGGCGGAAAGCGCGCACACGAATCCATGCATCCTACGTATCTGGCTGTGGCAGTCTCATCACACATCCAAGCGGCGACATATTTTACTCGACCAGACGCGGCAAGGTGCCAACAAGGGGGCCAACCACCCCTACGTCCGAGTTTGATCGCGATTGGAGCTGGTATCTCCCGCGGCATCCAGCGTGTTGGATTAGATGAAGCGTGCGGGGTTGAACGCCCGACACTCATCACATTTGAATCACCGCATTCGGCGAAGCGCGCCGTCAAGCGGAGACAGAGCCAGCGATCCTCGACAGCCTATTTTTCATACGACCGGTCCGAAGCCAGCTTCACGCTAGCTCCAATCGAGAACTCCGAACTGGACCCCACTTGTTCGGGAGTATGTGGACGGTTGACAAATCACAACTTTTTTCATGCGAGTCTGTTTGACAGCGATGACGTGCACGTCCGAGCGGAAGCTATTCTTCCCGGAGCAGGGTGTCCGAATGGCAAAGAGCTAATCGGTTAACAGGGCGTGGGCGATTGGACTCATTCATGCGCCACGATGTTAAAGACATCGGTTTCAGAGAACCGTTCTATCAAATAAAATGCCCAGCTTCGGAGTCTGTCGGTCGGGGAGGCTTCCGGCCGGGGCAACAAAGTTTGGCATTATTGCTCAGCTGTCGATGTATTTCATTGGAGCTCTTGTGGAAACGAGCGACGACTGCAAGGAGAATGGTGTGTTTGACTACCCAATAACACACCCGCGGATGAACGTTCTGTGCGCCTCAAGCTCCCACTCTAGGGCTGAAACAAACGTATTCCCGGGTATTTTGGTAGCTGAAAACACCGAGCCACGGATGTTAGGTTGTAGTACCGCCGGAGCCTTTCGAATAACCTCAAAGTGTGTATTGCGGGGCACGCTGGCTTGCAAGGGTCCACAGATTTCTGCGCTGGCTGGTTCGCAATGCACCAAAACTATGGAACCGACGGGTTGTGCAATAGAACATGTAGATGCCCTGTTTTATAAATGGGCTCCCGAGTATAATTTTTCGGGAATGCAAACGCATGGCAAGGAGCTGACATCCAGAAGGTTTCAATGAATCCCGCGACTCGAGAGGAATACTTTAGCATATGCTCACGCAGAGATATTCAGTTCAAGTATATGCAGAGCAGAGCGGTGGGAAACCATTCGCCTGGGCATACTTCGTAAATAATTACGGGGCGAAGATGAGGTTTGGTCAAATGAGACCACTGGAATTTTCTAACCTACTCAAGCCCACACAAATTCTTGTGGGGTCATCGAGCGCCTTGACACAATGAGACATATTATCATGAAAATTCTGATCGGTTTATCTCGTTCTGCCAATACCTTTTACTATTATCGGGGTTCGTCGTAAGCGCGGTTTGTTTGGCCCTTGTGAACTGCATTGTAAACATGTGCAAACCAATATCAGCCTCGTCCCAACAACCACCACGAAGCAGGTCGACTTCGCGTAGCTGCGGAAACCGAACTAAACTGTGGCACCGCAACGTATAAATGTTTCTCCTGCATGCAGTGCTAGATTTTCGTTGCGCCTCGATGTCGCGCGGGTCGCGCGGGTCGATCATCAAATTGGTAATTGAATAACTTGGTTTTAAGATGCTGGGCCTCGGAAAGCAACAAGTATCCTCACCCGCTGTGCTTGCTGTCTGAATTACTTCAACTTGTATCTGGGCACCTGGCACGCTATGATTCTTGTCGACAGCGAGAAACCGAGTTCATCTCGTCCGTCTCGACACACATCTCTGGATGACGCTACCACAACTCCATCAAGTGTGACCTCGACGCCCGGATACTATATAAACTCCCGTAGTCTTGACTCTTCTCCTTTTGCTGAGAACACTGTATTGGATGATACGGCTCTTCCTGGATACTCTCCTCGCGCGCGTCCTCCGCTGAATGACAATCGTCGAGCGGCGGTATACAGCGATATTGCCTGGGATAGACCATCTTTGGAAGAAGCTGGATCTAGTTCTTCCTGTGAGTTAATTGGAATGAGTCCCTAATGCTGGCTAATATCCTCCCGTAGCAAACAGACCCAGTACAAGCTCACACTCTCAGCCCCCAAGATACAGCCAGTTATTGACAAACGACATCGACGCAAAGTTCAGAAGCGACGGGCGCCTGCAACTCTCATTCGATGGTCGTTTTTTGAAGAAACTGCCCGATACGTATGGAGAACCTGTGGAAGAAGTTGGAATCGACGAGGCAGGATTTTTGGACGCCCCGAGAATGAACGTGAACATCATGATCGTCGGGAGTCGAGGCGAGTCCTTGTTCATCTGCCAAGTGCAGAAGATACTAATATGTAGCTTTTTTAGGGGATGTCCAACCCTACCTCGCCCTTGGCCAAAAACTACAGCAGTATGGTCATGTAGTTCGCCTCGCAACACACGATACATTCCGCCAGATGGTCAAAGATGCTGGTTTACGATTCTTCAATATCGGGGGAGACCCTCACGAGTTGATGAGCTACATGGTTCGTAATCCAGGACTCATTCCGGGTTTAGAGAGCCTTAGGAACGGGGATATCGGGAAAAAGCAGAAGATGGTTGCCGAGGTGCGTACTCATACGTAAAGTGAAAAGCTAGCTAACCGGGCGAGCCATTTAGATACTAGAGCGATGCTACTTGTCGTGTGTTGAACCAGATGACGAGCAGGATGGTGGAGCAGCGTTTGCGGCGGATGCGATCATCTCAAACCCGCCTACCTTTGCGCATATCCATTGCGCAGAGGCGCTTGGTATCCCGCTCCTCTTGTCTTTTACCATGCCATGGTGTGCAACCGCTTCGTTTCCCCACCCATTGGTCAACATCAAGCAGAGCAACAAAACGGAGCCTAGGATGGCTAACTATTATTCGTATGGGCTTGTGGATCTCATGACCTGGCAAGGGTAGGGGTTTATGATTATCACAATTTCTTTGTTTACTCACTTGCCGGGCAGACTTGGCCACACCATCAACAAGTTCCGAATGAAACGCCTAAATCTTCCATATCTCGGCACGCAGTCAGCTGTAGGTATGCTCGAGCGCTGCGGAATTCCTTGGACGTATTGTCTTTCTCCGGCGTTGGTGCCTAAGCCGAGCGATTGGATGTCTCATATTGGTGTGTTATATTTCAACATCTTTCTCAATTTGATAATTTATGAGTCCACAGACGTTGTTGGGTTTTACTTCTTGGATCTGGCGAAAGGATATACCCCACCAACGGACTTGCAGGAGTTCCTGGACGCGGGAGAGCCTCCTATCTACGTTGGGTGAGCCACATTGGGTCGTGCTCTCGACAACCTCAAACAACTTAATTATAGGTTCGGATCCATCGTTCTAGACGACCCTCAACAAATAACTAGTACTATTTATTTCTCCTCATAACTTTTCTCGAGTTTCTTACGGTCTTTATCTGCTCGTAGAATCTATTTTGGCAGCCATAGCTCAATCCGGCATTCGCGCCATCATTTCTCCTGGGTGGGGCGGGCTCGACGAAAGTATGATCAAAGCGGCGGGACCAAACGTCTTTGCGCTCGGAAATGTCCCTCACGATTGGTTGTTTGAGCGTGTGAGCGCTGTATGTCATCATGGTGGCGCTGGTGAGTTCGTTAAAGGGCGAAAAGGGGGCGGGGAGTTAATTTTATGAGTAGGCACGATGGCAATTGGGTTAAGGTGCGGAAAACCCACAATCATCGTCCCGTTCTTCGGAGATCAGCCTTGGTGGGCCACTCAAATCGCGCGTCGCGGCGCCGGCCCACCCCCGATTCATCCCAAGCAACTTACAGGCGAGGCACTCGCTGTGGCTATTCGGATTGCACTTTCGCCCGAGACGCGAAGGGCGGCGATGAGGGTTGGAGAGATGATTAGGCAGGAGGTGAGTTGTGGTTTAATTGAGTGGAATAGATTGAGCTGATTCGGGTTGGGGTTGTAGGATGGGGCGACGAATGGGGTCCAGTCGTTCCACCGGCATTTACCTTTACTTACTATGCGGTAGGCATCCGTTTCGGTCACCCTCGTCAACCTAGCTTACCCACTCTTATTTGGAAGTTGTGATCTCGACCCGAAACGGGTGGCAGTTTGGTACTCGCCCAGCCTTAAGTTACGTTTGAGTGCGTTTGCGGCGCAAGTTTTGGCCGAATGTGGAGATATCGATATTAACAAACTTGAGTTGCACCGTAAGCCTCGTTCTCACTTGGGTTCCCCAACGTGATTCAAACCTATATTCTTCCTCTAGGGTCCCGCGAATATGACACACATGTGGCAGCGTCAGATCCGCTCACAGGCACGATCGGTCCCGCGATAAAGATCGCCAATGACTTTGGGAGGGGTGTCGCCAAGCTGCCCACTTCGAGACCTGATAAGGGAGTGTTGAAAATATTAGAAGCCGGGGCGCTAGGCGAGTTGGCCCTGTCGCGAATTCATTTCCTTCAATAATGATATTTCGACAGGTGGTCAAAATCTTTTCCAGAGCGCGACAGAAGGATTCCACAACGCACCCAAACTTTATGGAGGCGGTGTTCGCGAGCTTGGAAAGGTGAATGGGGTCGGGTCTGGGTTGGTCGAGGGCGGCAAGGTGTGTCATCTGCTCGTATTTACTCGGCATTTATTCATACTATTTATTAGGGGCTAGTGTATGGGTTGTATGATGGATTTACGGACATGGTCAGACAGCCCGCTAAGGGGTTCGTCGAAAATGTGGGTTTCTAAACAGGGAAAGCTCATGCTCGTGCTGATAGTCGGGTTGCAGGGGATCGTTGGTGCTGTTGCAGGTGTGGCTATTGGATGTAAGTGACGCAGATTCCTTCTCCCCAAGATAAGTTTAATAACTAAAGCTGCTCAACAAGCCTCAAATTGTGTCATGAAGCCCGTCGCCGGGCTGATGGCGGCGTTCTCGCTTCCTATGGAAGGTGCAGTCAAAGACGCGCGGACTCTATTCCGGAAGCAGATTGGGAAAGAGAGACGTGCGAGCAGATACGCAGAAGGGCTTGTCGCGTCGAAACAGGCTACCCAAGGGGAACGAGATACAGTTATCAAGGCTTTCAGCGAGTATACGGCCAAGAGTTGGATCGCAGATAAGAGAAGGAAAGGGAAGGGAAAGTTAATAAAGGAGAAGGGTTCGTAGTGGGAGGCGCTCCTGGGGGCTTTTGAAATCTTGCTTTTGCGCTGAATTTGTGTTATTTATTCCAAGATGTTGTAAGACAAATGCTATAGCTAGGATTTATCTATCCGACTCGTGCTGATTCCACAGCCCTGACGTAACCAACCCTGATCCTCGCAGCACCAGACATACCAAACCAGCCCGAGTTTGACTCGGGGGAAGCTGATCTGAGGTAATGCAGTGACACCGCTTGTGATAATCAAACTGCGGCACCCTCACGGCGCAGTCTACTTGACGATACATATAGGCTTACCGCGCCAAGTGACCCTCCCCACCAACCACCATGATCATTCCATCCGACGACAAGAAGCCGAGCGTCGAGACGCCAGCGGACGAGAGCGTTCAACGTAGCCCGGCCAAGGCTCGGTCTATGTCAGATCTGAGGACGGATTTGGATCGGGAGGGAGGGGCTCAATTTGCTAGCCTGAACCCCTATCGTCCTGCGTCGGTGGGGGAACCAGCTCCCCCTCGATATGAAGACGTCGCGCCGAGCTCTTCTTCGGCGGGGCCATCCTCAAGAAACGAAAAAGACATGCAGAGATTATCGATTCAGTCCCAGTCGTCCGGCATCAGTGCGTTGTATCACCCACTCGTGTTTTTGCCACACAGTCTGACGTTGGTGCAGTGAGCTCGACAGACCTCAAGGATCCCATGAGCCTAGCCGCACTGGAAGCTTCACCAGCCTTTCAACCGGATGGCCGCTTTCAGGTCTCAATCGACGCCCAACCTTCCAGTCTCCCGAAGAGCTATCGTCTCCCAGTCGACGAACCCGCAATTGATTTTACCGGATTCAAAAATGCTCCACCTATGAACGTAAACATCATGATCGTAGGAAGCAGAGGTCAGTACCACCCTGCTACTATGACGAAATTACGATTGAGTATCACACCCAGGCGACGTGCAGCCGTACCTCGCCCTTGGACAACGGCTTCGCGACCACGGCCACACCGTCCGACTCACGACGCACGAAACGTTCCGTCAATCCGTCAAAGATGCCGGCTTACGATTCTTCAATATTGGCGGAGACCCACACGAGCTGATGAGCTATATGGTCCGGAACCCGGGTCTGATGCCGGGCTTTGAGAGTTTGACGAATGGAGATATTACGAGGAAGCAGATGATGGTGGCCGAGGTGAGTGCTAGACGGGTTGACTTATTAGTGGGGGATTGAGGTTATTTTGCAAGATGCTCGAACGGTGTTGGCGGTCGTGTTATGAACCGGACGAAGCGTCGGAGGGAGGACGTAGCTTCGCGGCTGATGCAATTATATCGAACCCACCGACGTTTGCTCATATCCACTGTGCCGAAGCTTTGGGCATTCCTCTCCTGATGACGTTTAGTAAGTTCCAATGGGCAGCTGTTCAAGTCGCATCAAACTTACCCATACATATAGCTATGCCATGGGCTCCAACAACTGCATTCCCTCACCCACTCGTCAATATTAAAGAGTCTTCTGCCGAGCCAAAGATGACGAATTACTTGACGTACGGACTCGCAGATATGATGACTTGGCAAGGGTGAGCCACCTTCGCCGTCATTCGGTACTAGTGTGGTTAACATCTATTTCAACCATTCCAGTCTTGGACACACGATCAACAAATTCCGGCGAAAGCGACTCGCTCTGCCGGCTCTTTCCGTCGTATCCGCATCTGGGCTTTTGGAGCGGTGCAACGTCCCGTGGACATTTTGTCTTTCGCCTACACTCGTTCCAAAGCCTGAAGATTGGATGAACAATATCGGTTAGTGGTGTGGTTTAGGTTATAGGGATTTTGCCGGCTGAAATGGAACGACAGATGTGGTTGGGTTTTACTTTTTGGATCTCGCGAAGGATTATACGCCCCCACCTGAATTGGAGGCATTCCTAGGCCAAGGAGAGCCACCTATATACATCGGGTACGTGAATCAAATTTTACTATTTTCAGCACATTAAGCAAGGTATTTGGTCGTAGTTTTGGGTCTATCGTGGTAAAAGACCGAGAAGAGATGACAAGTAAGCTCGTTCTCGGATCCACCTCCGCTCTCCTAATCCACCCTATGTAGGGACCGTACTCTCAGCCGTTGCCCAGTCCGGCCTCCGCGCCGTAATTTCAGCCGGATGGGGCAGCCTCGATGCCGACATTATGCGTGACCCGGACTCTCTGGCTCGAGCGGGTAATCCAGAAATATTTATCCTCGGGAGCGTACCACACGATTGGCTGTTTGAGAGGGTTTGTGCTGTGTGCCATCACGGAGGAGCTGGTGAGTTGGTTTATAGGCATTTGGGACGTATAGGATGAACTGGGCGGCGATTGGATGATAGGGACGACAGCGATTGGATTGAGGTGCGGCAAGCCGACTATTGTTGTTCCGTTCTTTGGAGATCAGGTGGGTGACGAGCGAAGCTATGACATTTATTGTGGACAACTAGTGATGGTCGTACCACCTCAGCCATGGTGGGGCGCTCAAGTCCATGCGCGAGGCGCCGGCCCTGTTCCAATATCCCCTAGATCGCTGCTTCCGTCTACATTAGCCGAGGCGTTCCGATACACTCAGCGCGAGGAGGTGAAACAGGCCGCTGAGAAGGTCGGAACGATGATTAGGAGCGAGGTGGGTTTAAGAAATCTTTGATAACCTCGCTCGTATCTGATTATGGGCTAGGATGGAGTGGGGAATGGTGTAGATTCGTTCCATCGGCATTTGCCATTGCTGAATATGCGGTAAGTATAAGGATTGTTTGGAGCATATATGCGTGGCTTCATGACCCTGGGTCGCGTATTGTCCCCTCTTTTGACAGCTAGCCTATGAAAGATACTAATGTTGCTTTGTTGTTCAGGTGTGACCTCGATTCAAACCGCGTCGCGACGTGGTACTCCCGCACATACAATCTCCGACTGAGCGCATTTGCAGCTCAAGTGCTAGCAGAGAATGGTATAATCGATATCAACAAGCTCGAGCTGCATCGTAAGCTCTAGGTTCCGCCATATACCAACGAATTAAAATCCTGATATACTACCCATAGGCCCACGCGAGCACGCGACTCACGTCTCAATCAACGATCCTGTGTCGGGAACGGTTGCTCCAATTTTAGGCATTGTGGGAGACCTGAGTGCGGGTGTGGGACAGTTGTTCACTACGCGCCCAGAGAAGGGTGTGGTTAAGCTCGTGAGGGCTGTACCGGATGGCACGTACGCATCTTGCTCGTGGTTGCACCATGCTTACATGGTCCTATTTGGCAGGCATCCGAGGTTCGCTGGAAGGGCTGCACCAAGGCCTGAAGAACTCGCCCAAGGCCTATGGTGGGACGGTACGAGAGTCGGGCAAAATTTCAGGTTTCAGGAGTGGGATGAGGGAGGGCGGAAAGGTTCGCTCGATACCGAATGTTGATGGCGGTTCTTTCCTGAACAATGCTCGCCTTCCCTAGGAATTGGCAGATGGTTTCCGTGATGGCTTTACCGACCTTGTACGGGAACCGGTGAATGGGTTCAAGCGGGGTGTGAGTATCTTATAATCTGATTCAGCCACACCACTTACACACCAATATCTAAAAGGGCGTCGTTGGCGCGGTGGGCGGAATCGTTGCTGGCGGTAAGCTACTACTTCTATGTAACCCCAGATGCAAGCGCTTACAACTTTCCAAGCCATGAGCGTAGTATTAAAGCCAACCGCGGGCATAGTGGCGCTACTCTCCAATCCCGTCCAGGGCGCCGCAGCAGCTACTCGCAACTTGCTCGTCAAGCCCGCCAAAGAGCGCCACGCAACCCGATATGCGGAGGGTTTGGCAGCGTCCAAAGCCAGTAGCGAGGCCGACCGACAATGGGTGCTAAAGGCGTTCGAGGCCCGGAAGGGCAAATGGAAGGGAAAGAAGAAGGCGATCACTCAGGGAGAGTGACCACGCGGACTCAATTAATTTAGGGGTGGATTATTTGTATGTGGTTGGCCCGGAGACGGTTGCACAGCCGCATCCAGTGATCTGTTCTGAACGTCCACAGTCGCCCACTGTCAGACTTTGTTTATAATACTTTGAATCGCTGGGTATATTTGCGCACTCCACTGTGCTACACGCAGTTCCCCGGACTTGCCCATACTCTCCCTGAACGAAATCCTCTTCACTGGCACTGGGCTCAGACGGCAGTGGATCCAGCATGCAAATTCCAACTACAGTTGCTCCTCGTTCCTATGGTGGGTGCTTGACGTGTAAAAAGCGGTGAGTTTAGGCACTGGAAGATTACCAGACAGTCGCTGAACAGCCTCCTTTGGGTGCAGCAAGAAGAAGTGTGACGAGGCGAAATTTGAGTGTAGGAGATGCCTCGATGGTGGTTTTCAGTGTTTGGGTTACGGGGATCCGGCACCACCGTTGTCCAGACGTAATGGCAGCCCAACGAACATAATTGCAATACCGAACCCCCATCCGCCGTCATTTTCAAACAGAAGGCCGCAAACTATTGTAAGAGCTGTCTTCGGTCTCACATAAACTGATCCTGAACCCTGTACTAGGGCGTTTCTATGTCACAAGAGCAACAGCAATATGATTATTCTCGGAACCGAGCCCCCCTGCGCTTTAGTGTCCCTCGCAGCCCACCAGTGGATCAAGTTTGGCTTGGTGACATGTATTCACTCATCATCTCACAGGGTGCGTACGTCTGCCGAGCTTGCGAGTAGTATCGACTCACCGCATCGTTTGGCAGCTGTAAGGCTTGCTCCTAAATTCATATTTCGGCCGTTTCACTTTTCCGTCGAAGCAAGTGTCGTACACGAATGTAAGGAGTCCAACTTGAAGCTTTGGTCGCTATTTCTCGGTGCCAAGATCTTTCAAGCGTTTCTGGATGGCCGCGACGAGAATTACGGTGGTCTGATTGAACGTTTCCATCGACACATTAGGGGTGATTCGGCGCTGTTTGGAACAAGCACTTCTAATCTCGTTGTGCGTCTATCTTGCTTAGCAGACGTAAGTCCCCATCCATCTTCGGGCTTCGACTATAATCTGACCTCTCATAGCTTGCGAATTCCGCAATCATGGTCTCGGACTCCCGAGCCGGGTATCGACTATTCAAAGCGACTATCCCCACCTTTCTCCAACTCGCATCTAAATATCCCCATCTCTGGTCCCAGGACTCGACCATCTCAATTCCACACACCCTCTATGCGTCACACTGTCGTTTGGGGAGATTTGTCCTTTGGGACACGATGGCGGCGCTTGCACTTGCCTCTCCTCCTTTGCTGCGGTACAACACCCGATTGGGAATGAATCCCGACCCTGGAGTAACCAGGACGCAGAGCGAGAAGATCTTGGAATGGGTGTACGGCTGTCCTCCAATGATTGTTATTTTCGTTGCCAAGGTCAATGCGTGTAGGGTAGATAGATGGATGGGTCAGGTGGGGCCGAGTTATGATGACTGGAGAGAGCTGGAGAGGGAGGTGAAAGGATGGAATCCATTGGTAGATCGTGTGGGCGATTCAACAGGGAAAGTGATGAGGTTGGCGGTTCAGGAGGCGTGGAGGCATGCATTGCTCATTTATTTGTATATGGTGAGCCTAGCGTTTCCGAGTTTTGCTTTGTGTTGTAATGACGCGGTTGGGCAGGGAATGTGCGGAGTGGACTCTGCCGATCTACGCGTAGAGTTGGCTGTTCAACAGGTCGTGGGGTTGGCTACCACGGTGTTCCCCGGGAGCTTACTTGAGCATTATCTCTTCATGCCCTGCTTGATCGTACGTCTCTCTTATATTTCAACCATCTTCCTAGCATTTCGCCCTCCTTCCGCTCCCCCTTTGTTTTACTGTTTCTGACTTCAGCTATGCAGGCCGGCGTCGCAGCCCGTCGTGAATCCCATCGTGCTATCCTCCTCCAGAAACTGTGCATACTCAAAAATGAAAATATCTGGTGTCTACGTGGCGCCGACTTTGTACCTGTGTTGGACTATTTGTGGCATGGAACTGGAGCTGGCGGGCATCCGACGACATGGGAGGATTATGCGGCGGCTCGGTGCACGGTTTTGCCGATCGAGGGATGATGTTTTGGTACGCTGTTGTTATATTTGCTGTATATTTGTTCGAGGGTGTATTCAGTGGGCTGTTATACGCTTTGGGTTTGGGCGATGGGTCGGTCAGTTTATATGTTGAATAGCATGTAGCTACACATAGTAAAGTTTCAACCAATATAATTTCCCCTCAAGGTTCGCCGCAACCTTCACAATTTCCTTTTCGCTTTGGCTCACAGCACCAGCCTTAACACTCAGGTTTGGGAGGGACGCAGAGCGGAACTAGGCAGACCACAAACAAATAAGCACTCGACTGAATGGAGGGACATTGAGCAATCAGTTTCTCCAACAACGAACAGACCACAACTTGCGGTTATGGGTGTGCCTTAGTCCGCGTTGGTAGTTTCCGCGATGACATACTATAGGGGACGAGGGTTAATTCAAGATTATGTGGACTTGCAAAGGGGGGAGCATACCTGGATGGGGGCTATGCGGAAGGAATCTCTGGATCGTATGGCATGATTGAGATCGTCTCGGAGTCGGTGTGTATATCTGTTAGTGATGTCTCTGGTAGAAAAGGTGGTATATCAGTCTGTAATGACCGATCGAGGTCAGTGTTGGTAAAAACAGGTGTTTGATGTCAGTAAATGTAACTTACGCAACTTGTTAATGTTATTGTAATGTAATGTAAGATGCTATCATCACGTGACATTCTTATGGCAAAAGCGATACTGACAACACGAACAGTACAATGAAATGAACAGACCCAGAGGTTAACCAATTTGGTGTACGAGAAGCGGTCTCTTTCTGTAGCTGTGCTTTGGCGGATGGGCCTACGAGGTCACAACTTCATATATGCGCCTCAAACCCTTCAAGCCTCCCTGGAACTGCAGGGAGCTAATCAAGTCCACATCAATACCATGACATCACGCTTGTGTCATTGGACTCACAATTGTCGCAAAGCTCTGCTGGAGGTCGCACTAGTGAGATATGCCCTAATGCCTTGGCAGCTTCATCTTGCCGATGCAGTTCGTTGACTTTCTGTGCCATGCATGCTTTGCACCACGTCTCGAAAAAAGTATGACTATCGCCATAATAATCTTTTTGGGCGGCTTTTGGGATGTCTGCCTCCCGAATCACGAAGCAATCCCAACGCCAGAGCTTAGGTGGCATGATGAACAAATAGATTTTATGACGCAAACAGACAGGGGGGGTTGATGGCAGTGATGTGTATTGATGGATTGACGCCTTATATGCGCACCGTGTGAGATCTGGAATAGAAGACTGCAGGCTCAACTTTGAGACTCTTGTACAGGTGTCGGCGAAATGCGCTCTGGAATAGGTGTTTTCCCATATATGCTCAGGCTCGTGATCAGAAACAACATTTACATTTACGTGTTTACATTAACACGACTAACATGTCTGTAAGTCCATCAGAGTGAACGCTGTTTACCAACACTGATCGAGGTGGAGTTACCACGTGGGACGTGAGAACCAATCACGTGTGCCGCGATCTGAGATTCTGGAATCTGAACCACCAGCCCCCATTCCAAGGCTCACAGTAACTTGTGGTCTCCCGTTGTACACCATACTGTTCATATCCACCTTGCGCCTCTTGTAGCTTATTGTCTCATCTCGTCGGCCAGCACGTCATTGTTTCCTACGTTGGTGTCCCCTACACCAGTTCACGACTGGGCTAGTGGTCGAGGGAGGGATTTGTCCGTGGACTAGGTTTTTGTGTTCTAGCCCAGGCAACAGGTATTCAGACGCAGTCGCTTGTGGATTCGTGTTGCATTTTATTGGACGAGAGAGCTAACGATGTTCCAGTGTCTCAGGATTTCCTGTTGGTCCGCTGTGTATGATCGACTGCCCAAACCCGCGCTCCCGCCGGCTCGGTAGACTCCGCTACGACGCTAACTGTGACGCCGAGTGGATCTCTGTATCGTTGTCTCTTGCCGTGGCGATTGTAGTCTTGACTGTCTTTGTCGCTGGAGACTCAGATCCAGACGTCTTATCAAGAATGCTGTGCGGTCGCCGAGGACGCATGTGGAGTCACTGGCAAATAGGGCAGGTTGGGCCGACAGCGGGACGGGCTCTTTTCTACTTCCCACTATACTGGACCTCTGGGCACCCTCTCCTGCCGTCTACACGAATCTTCCACTGCACTTCCGCCTGTCAACTTCACTGAGTTTACTATCACACCATCTGAAGCGACGCTGCCTCGACGAGGCAGACTAATCTAGCTAAACAGCCTCCAACCTTTTCAACCGCCACGGCAATCGGGGCAGCAAGGGCGGTACCACGAGCCCGCAGTGGATCGAACATCGATACCGCCGCCGTCCTGGCATCGTTCACCAAATTGGGACCCTGGTCTCGCGAAGTCGGTTTCGTCTCGGCCGAGGAATGGTCTATGTGCGGCGGGAATGGGGCTCGGGTCAAGGTTGTTGAGCGCCAGGCGGCGGAGCTTGTTCGGGGTTGGGTTCGGGTTCACCGTTGGGGGGGGGGGGGGGTGCAGCTGGTGAATTAACATGGACCGGGTGGCAGCGTCGCGGAGACGCCGATCGCCCCAGCGAACTGTTTGGCAAATCACAATTGAGCAAACAAATACAAATGGCGTGTGTCAGAGTTGGCGAAACTCCCAGTTCGTCGTCTACGAGGCGCGCTTGAGCGCCCAATAGGCAGTGTGGGATGTCATGTAACGGAGAGTCTGGAGCCTATTTCTCGTCGATTTTCGGACAATAAATTCACCATATTTCAACTGAGGATTATGTAATCGTGAATACGGCTCTAATTAGCAAATAATGTGTGGGCGCCTAACCGATTCCACTTTTGGGTGCATCGCCCAATCCTTGTCTCTCAACCACCATCATGGCACCCCAGCCAGCGACCAGGGAGTTTCGTTGCCGTGTGCAAGGTGTGAGCCACCAATGACCTTAGAGCCCACTCGCTAAAGACGAGGCTTCATAGAAATCAAACTTGAACCAGACAAATCAGCATATGACATCGCAATCGAACTGCAAGTGAATGGTACGAGAGTCCACAAGCTACCACCGATTAAGAAAGGGCAGCCGCTGCGCTGGACTAGTCTCTGCCTCCCATGGTTAACAAACTGATCATCCTGAGTTGATTCCACGATGCTGACTGATTGCATCTGGTAGTGATGTCCAGGAGGACTCAGCGATCACACTCCAAGTCACCGAGGTTCATACGTTTCAGGATCGTGTTGATCGAGCAGTATACCAAATGTCACAAGTGGCGGGTCAAGACAACATATCGATGGGTATGAACATTCCGTGGCCTTTGCCCTATCATCAACTCATTTGTGGGTTATAGAGTGCAGCAACGGGATATTTATTACGCACCTCGCTCTTTTGAGCAAGGAAACAGTGGGTACATGCAGTTCGGTGCGAAGATAGACTCACGTATACCGCCTTAGGCCAAGCAAGCATACTCGGAGGCATTTGTCAGGGCCCAGCAAATGGAGAAACAACCGGGGGTTCTGGAAAGCGTTGGGAGAGTCGGGGGCGCGTTCAAGATCCTTCTCGCACTAGGAAGTACGATGGCCGAGGTAAGCACGGAACAGATGATCGCTCGAAGGTTGGATCCACACCACACATGCCATGCAGCTTGACCCGACAGGAGGTGCAAAAGTAGCGTTCTCGCTTTGCACAAAGGCTTGGGAGGTATGAGTGCGCTATCCAAGCGTTGCACCTACTAAATTGTAATACCGTTGATGAAATCTCCAGTTCCTCGAAACGCAAGAAAAACAAGATACAGGTCTCAACGAACTCGTGGAGAATATAGCTGGGATTATTCCATCAGTTGAATCGGTCAAGGTCGTAGCCGACGCTGACCTTACGCAGACGGTGGTCGCGATGCTGAACCTGATTGAAGACGTATCAATATACATCTTGAATTTCAGATCCCGTAGGTCACTAGGTATGTGATGTTAGGCTCTTGGCTACATCGCTCGGTTGATTCTGTGCTACTCAGAACGAGCATTCCGTAGCGCATTCAATTCAACAGCGCAGGAACAAATGGAAGGTTTTGTGAACCGGTTTAGGCGACTGAGGCAAGAGTTTGATACCCGAGTCAATGTACAAGCACTTCGTGCTGCAGAAATCGACAGTAGGTCTCTGTATCGTGGGTATAAACACCTTATTCACATTTCGCCAAATTCAGGGACCAAGGCGAAACTCAAGGAGCTCCAGCCAGCCGATCGAGCAAGTTATGACCCTGAGCAGCAGTGTATCGCTGGTACTCGAGCCGAAATTATTGACGGGCTTGTCAGCTGGGCTCAAAAATCCGACAATGGTCCTCGCTTTGCTTGGGTTCATGGCCTCGCTGGTCTTGGAAAGAGCTCAATAGCCACGTCCGCCTGCATATATCTCAACGGTCAAGGGGTGCTTGCTTCCAGCTTCTTCTGCAAACGCGACAATCCCGAGCTACGCGATCCGCGCCGAGTCCTAACCACTATCGTCCATGGACTCGCCTTACGATGGGGGGCATACAGAGACGCCGTCGTTGATGTGATTCGCGATGATCTCGGACTATTTTCGAGGCACATCAAGCCGTTGTACGATGCTCTCGTGACCGCGCCGCTGCGGGCCGCCGTCCAAGCAGAGCGACCAGCGGGGACACTTGTGGTTGTGATCGACGCGTTGGACGAATGCGGGGACACGGTGACCCGCCGACAACTGCTCGCTTGTCTTCGAGACATGAGCAAACTGGTACCTTCGTTGAAAATAATTGCAACCAGCCGTCCAGACGCAGATATTCACGAGTTCTTTGGGGATTCCCACTCGAACTGGTTCACCAAGTTCGATCTCCTCGATTACAACGCGTCGGGCGACATTCGGGTGTTTGTGGGTGACTGCTTGGCTGGACTGAACCCCATCGACGGCTGGCCCAACGACGCTGTTGAGCAGATATCTGCCCGGTCGAGTGGGCTCTTCATCTGGGCACGGACTGCATGCAAGTTCATCCTTGCTGGATTCGACAGGCGCGAGCGCTTAGAGAAGATCTTGGCTGGGGCGCAGTTGTCTAGCATAGATGCGCTTTACACCACCGCGATCGAAGCTAGCATTCCGGACGCTGAATGTGATAATATGCGACATATGCTGGAGTGTCTAGGCGCTATTGTTGCCACTGTATCACGGACACCATTGTCTGCCACCAACCTTGCGGCACTGCTATATGGACATATCTCACTCGACGTGCTTGGGCGAGTACTGGCGAATTTGTCATCGGTGCTGTACGTGGACCAAAAACTCGATAATGCGATCCGCATATACCACCCTTCGTTCATGGATTATATCACTACTCAGTCCCGCTCAAAGCACCTATGCGTTGACCTAGAGCACCAGAACACCATACTTGCCGAGTCCTGTTTTCGGGTTATGGCTAGAGATCTCAGGTTCAACATATGCGGGCTTGAAACTTCGGATTTACTTAACAGTGAGGTCGTGGACCTCGACATACGCGTTCAATATACCATCCACCCTCACCTGAGCTACAGCTGCTTGTATTGGTCCAGCCACGTCACCCAAGCGCGAGTGGAAATACTCAACAACCCTCTGCGAAGCTTCCTGTTTGGACCGGAGCTGGTGTACTGGTTAGAGGTGCTGAGTCTACTCGGGAAGCTGAGTGCGGCCCCAGCCTGCCTGCTCCAGCTCATGGCTTGCTGTTCCTCAGTGGGTATCCCAGCATCGTGTTTTACAAGACCTTAAAACACTAACATTGTATAGGAGAGCATGCAGGATTGCAGCGCACTGGTGAACGATGTATACCGATTCGTTCTATCGTTCTATGACGCAATATCGAAGAGTACACCCCACCTATATGTATCCGCGCTTGCGTTCGCTCCAGAGAACTCAGGGATGTCGCAGCGAATGCGGGAATTCTTTCCGAAGCTATTGACTGTCACGCAAGGCGCAGAGAAAGAGTGGACGCGGTGCCTGCGGAGCATATGGGTATCCAGCAATGTCAACTCTGTTGCATTTTCACCCAACAATCACCGAATTGTCTCTGGTTCGAGCGACGGAACGGTGCGTGTCTGGGATGCTGAAACAGGTGATCTAGCACTCGAGCCCCTCCAAGGACACACGAGAGCGGTGACTTCCGTCGCATTCGCTCCTAACGGCCGTTGGATAGTCTCAGGCTCCGAAGACAGGACGATTCGGATTTGGGATGCAGAAACGGGCGAGACAAGACTCAATCCGCCCCGAAGACACTCAGGCGGCGTTTATTCTGTTGCGTTCTCTCCAGACAGTGGTCGTATTGTCTTGGGTTCCGGAGACTATTCAGTCCGTGTCTGGGATGCAGAGACAGGCAACCCATTACTCGAGCCCCTCCGAGGTCACATAGGTCATGTCCAGTCTGTTGCGTTCTCGCCTGATAGCCGTTGGATCGTCTCGGGCTCGCGCGACTGGACATTGCGCATATGGGATGCACGGACAGGTTCCGCAGCTTGCAAGCCGCTGAGGGGTCACTCGCATTGGGTGGTCTCCGTCGCGTGCTCTCCTGACTCTCGCCACGTTGCCTCATGCTCCTATGACAATACGATACGGGTCTGGAATGTAGAGGCGGGTAACGCAGTACTCAAACCGCTACAAGGCCACTCAAGTTGGGTACGATCGATTGCGTTCTCTCCAGACAGCCGGCACCTAGCCTCGGGGTCGTCCGACAGGACAGTACGCATCTGGGATATACAGACCGGAGATGTGGTACTCAACACCCTAGATAGCCATTCAGGCCCCGTCCTGTCTGTCGCATTCTCTCCTGACAGTCTCCGAGTGGTTTCTGGCTCTGAGGACCAGGTCATGCGCATTTGGGACGTCGTTGGTGGGGGCACCCCAGGAGCGGCCAAGGACTCCATCAGATGCAGGGGTCATTCAGGCGGGGTATATTCTGTTGGGTTCTCATCAAACGGCCGCTATGTCGTTTCAGGTTCCCATGATAAGACGGTGCGGATCTGGGATGCAGAAACAGGCGCAGCAGTGTTTGCACCCCTTCGTGAACATTCGGACACGGTGTATTCTGTGGCACTCTCCCCAGATGACCGTCTGGTTGTGTCAGGCTCTAGGGACACGGCACTGCGCGTCTGGAACGCACAAACAGGCGACGCGGCGCTTGAGCCGCTGCGAGCTCACTCGGGGGCAGTGCTCTCTGTGGCGTTCTCTTCTGATGGATGCCATGTTGCCTCGGGTTCCGACGACACAACAGTATGCATCTGGGATGCAAAAACGGGCTTAAAAACGTCAACACCGCGGATGAGCCACTCACACTCTGTTCATTCGGTCGCGTTCTCCCCCAACGGTCATCGACTGGTCTCGGGCTCCAGCGACTGCACGATCCGCATTTGGGACACAGAGACTGGCCAACTTACAATCGAACCGCTGACAGGCCACTCAGGCTCAGTGATGTCTGTCGCATTCTCTGCCGATGGCAATCGAATCATTTCGAGTTCTAACGACGGAACGGTTCGCATCTGGGATGCAGACACCGGCCGCGAGGTACTTGGCCCCTTACGAGGTCACACAGATTGGGTGCGGTCTATCACGTCCTCCTCTGATGGCCGTTGGATAGCCTCGGGATCGGATGACAGGACAGTACGCATCTGGGATACAATAACTGGCGAGGCGGTGCTTGAGCCGATGCATGGCCACTCAGGTTATGTACTATCAGTTGCGTTCTCTCCCGATAGTCGTCGGATCGTCTCGGGCTCAATGGACATGACTATTCGCATTTGGGATGTCGAGTCGCACACAGTATCGACCTCCCACAGTTCAGAGTTCCTACTTGGTACGTCTAGCTATCTTCCACGCATATACAGTTCAGCCGGTGACACTACTACAGGGACCCAGGTACGAGTTCTTCAGCCGCAAACAACGGATGACACAGTGCTAGTTGCGAGCACTGAGCTTGCCCGTCATATGCATTCGGATTTACCTGGTTGGGTGACTTCGGGTGAAGGGAAACTGATTGTCTGGCTTCCACCAGACTTGCGGGAGATCGACGATTCGCTGGTTTGCATATCTCCTACACGCCTACGACCTCGGGTCGTCATCGACTTCCGTGCCTTTTTACATGGAAGTTCGTGGACTTCGATCGCTAATGTTTAGTTATAATTGTATGCGGCATCGTAATCTATCGTTATAGTTTGCATCCTTCATTTGACATTCATCGCACCAATTCCTGCTATAATTACTGATGGTACTATCTCGAAGTCATGTGTGCCGCTGTAGCAGCTGAAACAATTGTGATACAAGAATAATCAACACCATTGTGTGCTAGGCCACCGCATGAGAGAATCCAGGCCTGCTTACCCAAGATCTCTTTGCCTGTTGCTTCTTCTTTCCTATCTCTCCCTGCAATACATCACCCACGTAACAACCTTCTTGCACTGATCAATATGCCAACGCTCTGTGTCGTTGCCTCTTTCTCCATCTCGGTCGCAGTCTCGCTTGGTTTACCCCTAGAGAATCAGAACTATTTCCTGTCGATGACGTCATCACTGCCAAGGAACGCGACCGCGAATACATCGACGCTTTCCGCGTACAGCCGATTGTTCAACAGGTTGTGGGCTGGCTACTATGACGCCTACCCCTTGATAACTTATGCACTGATTTCTTTCTTGTCGCAGGCCTCTCACCTTTGTACCTCGTTCTCGCCTATTCCTTCCGTCTCCCTGTTATTTCCTATTTCAGGCGGCCCGGCGTCGCAGCCTTCCACGGATCCCGCCACGCCGTCCTCCGCCGAATACCTACGTGTCCGAAAACAAATATATCTGGCATCTGCGCAGTGCAGGGAGCTAGGGCTGAAGAATGTCCGACTTGGGAGCATTTGTATACCGTTATAAGAACAAGATGAAATGCTACGGGGGTTTTTTTTCTCAGAGTTGGTCAGCAGGGTACGCTACACGTATGCAAACTATGAGCTACAACTTGTAGAGCCGAGCGCGAGCAAACAGGAGAGGTCCGCTTCACCGGCCCGGTCCGCTTCCCGGTCCAAGACGGTATATGTTGTTCTAAGATATAATTGTGTTTATGTATTTTACTATTTCTGTTTGGGGATTGGACCGTACAGTTCAAAACGAGTCGCTATACGTAATAAAGTTTCAACCACCCTCATGGTTTCGCCACTGCCTGGACAATCTCCTTTGCCTTTTTACTCACAGAGTCAACCTTGACACTCGCTCGTTCGGTTGTTTCATAGAAAGCCTTCAGCAGCTTCCCCACCAGTGCATTAGGGTTCATATTCCCTGTAGCTCCTCCCGCTTCTTGTAACGAGGCAAATGTGGCTCGGAGCCGTTGCTCAACCTCGATCTCGGTAAGCTGAGGCGGAAGGAACGACGAGAGGAGCTCCGATTCTGCATCTTCCTTCGAAGCGAGGTCTGGGCGGGACGCGGAACGAAACTGGGTAGCCGAGTCGTTCTTCATGCACACAAAAGGATGAACGCCTAGTTAGGTGGAGTAGCAAGGCGAAGACTCACGCGACGAGCGATCGACTTCTGCAACAACGAATATATCGTATCTTGTGTTATAAGTTTGTCTTTGTTGGCTTTGTCCGCGTTGGTGATTTCTGCAAGGACAGACTAGGGGAAATGGGGATTGGTTCGAGGGTATGCGGGCTTATGAAGGAGGCGTACTCGAATGGTGGTTGTGCGGAATGAATCTTTGGATCGCATAGATTGTTTGAGGTCGTCTCGGAGTCGGGTGCGGATGTCTGCCGGTAATGCCTCTGGGAGGTGGGGTGGGTGTTACTTTAGTTCATGTAACGAGATTTTTGATCGAGGATGGGGTTACCGGAGGACGAAAACCCAACCACTAACTTGGGGAGTGCAACGGGAGTTCGCCAAAGTGCATATAGTTGAAGGTTGCGAAGAACAACAGAGCGAGATAGGTAGGCTGACATTTTTTACTATACAACGCTGTTTATGCAGAGCCAATGGCTATTAGATCTCTGGTAGAGTCGAGGTGCGGAAGAAGTGAGCCGAGATCACGTGAGCCGCAAGGGTATTTCAAAATTTAATTCCTTTTCATTCCACCCAAATAAGGTAAAACGAGGTGCACTTCACATCCCATTTCACTTCACACCCCATTCCACCTCCCACTCATATCACGGTTCGCCACAAGCTTCCCCTTGACCCCGACCCCAACACACCTCGACTCGAGAGATCAATGTCCATTCCAACTACCCTACGCCACACCAAGTACTACTATGAAGACAGGAATGTAGTATTCTTGGTACGTTTGGTTGAACACTGTCGTCAATGGGAGTTAGCTCCAGGTTCGCCGTAAAGCTTGCTTCACAATGTCACGACCTGTCAGGACGCGAGTTCGATGTTCGTAGTTTCGGTGAAGGTGGAAGTATCTACCCTTCCGGGGAGGAAGGGATTGGTCACGTGTTCTTATTTACCGGTGGCGGACGGGAGAGACCAAGATAGACGTGTGCATGTGCGTTATCTTCGAGTGGTGTTTGAACCACGAGATACAGCGACTTGACGAGGAGACGAGAGTGTGTCGGACGATGGACGCTTGCGAGGAGTAAATGAGTAGGGTCCCTAGAACCCCTAACGAGTAGAGGGGTGTTTGAGAGAGAATAGGGGCGAGGTGACAAGCTTCCAGTGTGAAGTCCTGAGAGGGACTCTGAGTGGGAAGAGATGACAAGGTGAAGCAACATCAGGAAAAAGTGGAATTATAATTAAGATCTGGGATCTTAATTTAGGCAAATTTAGGAAATTTAATGTAATTCAGGTAAATTTGGTTTAAGCAACCCCTGAATGCATGGCAGCACTCTTGGAACTCATCATAGGAGCTGTTTACAGACAGGAGAAGGCTTTAGCAACAACTTTGAGACAAGGGGAGGGGCTTTGGTGGGGTATATCCATCCTATTTGGTTAAATTCATTAAATTCAGCTAAATTGAAACACCCCCCCTGTTAATTTAAGCCATTTTTGCTATGAAAGGGGGGGGGGCAAATCCTCCTAACCATATTAGGGAATTAAGAATTTACCATAATAAATTTTCCACCTTTTTCCTGATGAAGCTGGAGAATCCAGGCTTGCGCAGCGCTGTACATGAGTGCGAGTCATACAGCACGAATGGCAGAGGCTGCACATCGGCACGAGACGCGTGTATACTGAGTCATCGTGCGCAGCCGAGGCTGGCGCGTACACCGAGTCATAGTCTGAGAGGCCAAGAAAGGCACACACGGCCTAATGCCGGTGGCGAGAAGGCCGAGCCACAAGAAAAGGTTGGGGGTGAGTCTTCGAACTCCTGACAACAGGGCCCTCATCGATAAATTCAAGGGTGGACTTAAGACAAATGTCCAGCAGGAACTGCTATGAGCCACTTTCCTGGCTGACACTGACCATGTGCCCTTGGAGAAGTGAATTGAACTCACAATCAAAACGGATGATGTACTTTTCGCCAACCGGTCCATGGGTAACAACAACTGGATTAGGGAACATTTGGGCAGCAGGCCAACACTGCCTCAACTTCGGCATTGACTCAGGCCCCTCACTGAGTACCCAAAGAGGAGATCAACCAAAGGAAGAAAGAGGGTCTCTGCATTAAATGTGGAAAGAAGGGACACTTTGTAGGAAAGTGCACACAGAAGGAATACACTTGGGACAAGGTGATACCTGGGAAAGCTGCAGAAGTGGAAGAAAAGGAGGACAACAGTGAGTCCACCATGGAGTCAGAAAACTAGAGCAGCCTCCTGCGTCCATGTCAGACGCTGCTAACAGTGCCTTGAAGAATAAATGTGTATACTACCTAAAAGCTACTGATAATTCACCGCATATACTCGCTGTCTTCGCAGGAATCATGGGCCCTGTTAAGGCTGTCATGCCGGAAATTTGCAGGATTCCGGCGCCCGCACCCGGAATCTGGTGCCCAGGGTCCATTCTGGCACCTGTACCGGCTTCCTGCAGCTGGAATGCGGGTATTCCACCAGATTCCGGTGATTTGCCGGTTTTCTGGCATGGGTCAGTATACCTGCACACTAAAACCCATCACACTGACTTCATTTATAGCTCATTAAATAGCCAGAAAATCCATATTTCCAGCCATATAGAAATCATCCTGTAATAAAAATAATTACTCTTAGCATGAGTCAATCTTTGTAGAAAGATATTCCCCCCTTGTGCGCACTTCCTCAGAATCCATCACAATCATTTGTGGTATGACTTATTAAATGCAGAAAGGTCCCAGGAACACAGTAGTATCATTTAGAAGCTGAACAAAAAATAATTGGGGGAGATTGTGCACATTCTTTGCAAAGAAAATATTCCCCAGACAGCACAACCCCTATTTCAACCCCAGTAGATCATTTCCAGATATCCTGGATGCCACCAATAGATTCCCCATGCTTGAAAACA
>WSTK01000335.1:0-35894 GCA_019616945.1 Ceratobasidium sp. 414
TGCCGAACGTGCGTTCTCGAATGGACGACTAATGGTGAACCATCTGCAGCACCAGATGAGTTCCCGGACGTTTCAGGTCAAAATGGCAGTGGGCTCATGGGTAGACATGCCCTTGCTCCCAGATATCGCTGCTGTTGCCGCAGCTGTCCAAGCAACGATGTAGTTTAAATAGTACATATGTATTATTGTCATACGGTTTGTCAGCATCTCGGGTATGCACGGGTGAGCCCGGTCGGGTGGTGTCTGCGGGTCGCTTACCAATCCATCCGCAAACCTCCCGGTCAAGTAGCCCGGCGCATATCCGGGTCACTAGACTCTAATGTTGATCCGACCCGAGTGGATGACAAACGAGTCCCGTGCATTGTGAATGGGAGTTGTCTACTTTTATCAGTACAAGGTGGCTAACACCACTTCCACATTTTGGCTAGACTTCATGTAGAACTATTTTTAAATGTCATCAGCTTAAACAATTGTATTCATTTCTGCTCTTGCCCGCTCCAACACCGGAGCTCAGTCTCGCAGTCGGAACACCGGCGGTAGTGTTGCGTTTCGCCTTATCAATCATTCCCGTGGCAGTTCTGAGATGGTTCGGGTAGCTCACTTCCCCCTAGTGCCACTTCTGTCGATCTCTCAACGCTTAATACTCTACTCCAAGCCCGACATCGACCCTCGACTGAATGGCAAAGCCGCCGCCGCTGCCGTTCACCAAGCGGAGAGTTTCATATATCGATTTCATTTTGGGTCAAGGCTACCATTTAGCGCTTATAAATAACCGCTCGGTGCTCGGCGTGCGGGCATTCATACCCCCTATCGATTATTGCTCGACGCGTGGCAGGTGCGTGCTGACGTGTACTCTGAACCAGAGCCCCTGATTGCCTCCCCTCTTGATTCACGTGCAATACGGGTATCACGATCTCTGGGCTGGGCTTATAAAGTCGACCATATTCACTCTTCTCCGTTACCGCTGATCTAGTCTTTGCAGCATGGCCTCTGCCCAGCCAGAGCCTGCGTCTTCGCGCTCGTCCTCCGAATACGAGCATGGCGCGGAGCCAAGTCGCCACTCGAGCACCTGGTCTGGCTCTGTTGATCCCAACGCCGAAGCCACCTCAGCCGGACAGCCATCTCTCTTCCGCATCCTCAACGCCGCTGCCCAATACAGCCAGATCTTGTCCGAGGACCCCTCAGAGTCCGATTCAGACGGCCTCCAAACACCGGCCTCCGAGACGGCCGCCGACCAATCTGGCGTCCAAATCAATCTAGTCCAAGATGGAGTTCTTCAACATGACGCCTTTCCTTCGCCCGAAACCGCGCTTGCGAATCTCGCACTCCACCCTTATGGTCGTTCTCGTGCAGGATCGACCGTCTCGTTGCAGCGATTTGCACATTACGCGGCGAGCGTAGTCTCCGACATGGATCCTGCCGAGCTCCCGAAGCCTAAAGTCGAGGCTCCAGGTCTTGACACTGCTGGGCCTGTTCCCACTTGTGACCGGACCAAAATTGCTGACCACGCGGTCGCACTCAAAGTGCTGCAGTACGAATTTGGCGAGCTGACTTTGCCAGGAGAGACGGAGGAAATGATACTGGTAAGCTTGATTCTGTCGATTTGGCTCGTGTGGAGCACCTGACTTGTGCGCGTCCCGCGCTTTCCAGGAGGCTGATGCTGCTATATTCCGCGACGTCACAATCGTTGGTGTGATCCACCTCACGACCCACCGACTTACCTTTCACGCCTCGCTCCTCCCAAATGACGAAGCAAAGACGGGCGCGGACGCGGATCTGGGGCGAGGCACGCACGTAAATCCCGATGCGCATATTATCAAAGCGGGTTCTGGAGTAGTCGAGGAGCCTCGGACTGGGATTTTACATCCCACGCGCCGAAGGAGGGTCTGGATCGAATTGTCTCATGATATGATCACGACGTACCCGGATGCGAGTGATGAAGGACGTGTTCGGCCGATTAGGAGTATACTCTGTGAGCTGAATAAATATCTTATGTGAACATGCCTGAATTTTCGCCTAGTGCCATTTGTGAAGGACGTCGAACCATATGACCCGGTTAACCCCAAGCGCATGAAACTCCGCTTATCTATGCCTGACGGCGACATCCTGCGCAACGTCGATTTTGACACCGAGGAATCCTGCAACGAATGGCGCCGCGAGGCCAAAGGTACTTTCCTGCACACCAAACCTCCAAACCTCGGGACTAACCCTAGCCGCAGCCGCCCTCTACATGTACCGCCACCACCGCAAAACGCTCATTGGGCACGGCAGCGAAAAAGATACCGCCAGCAAACCCGAAGACGCACAGACCGAGTCCCGTGGTGTCCGGATCTGCATACCTCTCGCACGGATCCGGGAATATCAGTCCGAGTGGTGGGCGGCGTTCGCGTCTATCCTTAGCATAGCGGTCGAAAACGAGGCGCCATCTCCGGGGGTGGATGTAGTTACTCCTGGAGGACTCCAGGAGGCGGTGGACGAATTCAAGACTAGGGCCTTGCCTGCGCTGGAAAAATCCCCGGCTTCCCCTGAGCCAGCAAAGAAGGAGAAGAAACGCTTGTCATTTACGAACAGTTTTGGCTTCAACTCGGCTTCCCAGACAAACACGCTTTCTCCAGTCACTTCAATATCCACGGATGGCTCGTCCCTAGATACCTCCAACAGCACATACCATGTCCCGCCATCCCCAGCTGGCCCATGGCTCCAATCAAACTCCGGAATAGGCGAGCCGGATAACCTGGCCCAGGTTCTGCATCTCTCTGTTTTGCAACGCGACCCCAAGTGGGACGACTTTGACCGATTGGTCAAGGCGAGGCGAGAGGGCGGCGTGCCGGGGCATGCGCAGTGCGTGTTGGACTGGGGCGAGCTAGTGTTTGACGAGCACGTCGGGTCGGAGGAGCATGTGGAGGGCACGGCGACTAGCGAGGTCAAGGTTGAAGCGGAGCCGGTTGAAATGTCAAGTGCGGAGCGGAAGATAAGAAGGTTATTTGCGCTGGACGACCACCAGACTGTGTGGAGTAAGTCGTATATCATATTTTATCTTGCCCAGCTAACATACCCATCATAGTTGCGCGATGCAGAATCTGCAAAACTATCTCATCCTCGACCTATTTCGTCATCTCGGACCGATTCGTATGCTACTGGGCCAAATCTTTCCGAGCCCAAGACACTCGGTACCGCTTCCCAGTCTCCTCCATTCGAGGCGCCGCTCCCGTCTATGTCTACCACCCGCGCGTATTCGGACTCCGCCTCCAGATCCGCGGTCAACACGATATCACGTTCGAGTTTTCCTCGCGCGACCTGCGAGATGACGCGCTCGCTCGACTGAATGCTATCGCCGAGACCAACCGTGCGCATGAGAGCGCTCCCAGCTCGGAGCTGCAGACACCTCGTCTGGAACGTGCGGCTTCGACACCCAAGGTTACGATTCCCGACACGGCAAGTCCTCAAGACTGCGTGGCCAATGCTCCAGCTCTATTCTCCCCGATCAGCCGGACGTTGGAACGCGCGCGTACGGTCCAGTTCCCGCCCTCGCTCATTACGCGTCTCCCGAAACCGATCAACCTGCCCGCGTCGACGCTCATCCACATCCAACCTAAACACTTTGTCTGTCTCACGATTGGTTCGAGAGGAGACGTGCAGCCTTATATTGCGCTGGCATTGGGTCTGATGAAAGAGGGGCATCGGGTGACGATTGTGACGCATGAGGAGTACAAGGCGTGGTGTGAGAGTTGGGGTGTGCCGCATCGGACGGCGGGGGGCGATCCGGGTGCGTTGATGAAGCTTAGCGTCGAGAATAGGGTGAGTTGATCTGGACTATTTCCGGTTAATTGGATTGGGAGACTTACGGGAGTGCTTGTAGATGTTCTCGCCCCAGTTCTTCAAAGAGGGTCTCGGGCATGTGAGTTATCTTTGCGTTTTAGGAACTTTCAATTGACCCATGACCTCGATTTTAGTTCAGGCAATGGCTTGATGACTGTAAGCCTTGCAACATTCCAAACTTGATTGTATGCGTAACCCAATATCCACTACAGTGCTACTGGACTCGTGGAAGCAGTGTCAAGACGCCGACGTCTTGATTCAGAGTCCTTCGGCGATGGCAGGAGCACACATCGCAGAAGCGCTTAGTACGCTGCCACCCTTCATGGCTGTCCATATGCTAACCGAACCCCCTAGAAATCCCCTTGTTTCACGCCTTCACAATGTAAGTTACTCCTACCAGCCCGAATGTATGCGGCTAACCACGTCTTCGCCTCAGGCCGTGGACAAGAACAAACGACTACCCTCATGCATTCATGACGCCTCCCGTCGAAATCTCGGGCTCCTTCAACTACTCCACGGTTAGTACCATCCCCGCCCAGCCTCTTCCTCGCGCTAAACTTACATACCCAGTACGTGCTTTTCGACAACGTGTTCTGGCAAGCGACTTCCGGCCAGATTAACCGTTGGAGGCGCAAGCATCTCGGGCTTCCCAGCACCGACATGTCTCATTTGGCTCAAACCAAGATTCCGTTTATATATAATTTTTCGCCTGTGAGAACTCCTTCTGCCTCGCGAAAATATTATCGCTAAAACGAGGGCTTAGGCTGTGGTGCCCAAACCCTTGGACTGGAAAGACCCTATTACTATCAGCGGCTAGTAAGTTAGCTAAAGCTAGGTATATGCGCCATGCGTTGACTGTTTCCGACGTAGCTGGTTCTTGGACGGCGCAGACCTAGACTGGAAACCTTCCCAGGAGCTGGACGATTTTATCAACAAGGCGCGTGCGGACAACAAGCCTCTTGTCTACATTGGCTTTGGCAGCATTGTCGTGCCGAATCCCAAGGCGATGACGCGGAGCATCGTCAAGGCAGTTCTGAAAAGTATGCTCGTTTAACTTCTCGGGACGAATGTCGGTTGAGCGTGGTGTACAGGTGATGTTCGCGCAATTCTGTCCAAGGGCTGGTCGGCCCGGATGAGCAAAGATAACGGGCCAGAGGTCGAACTTCCACCAGAAGTATTCTCGGTGAGTACTCTTCTTTGCACGCGAGACGGGTATGTGCTGATTCCTCGCTACTCCCAGGTTGATAAGATCCCACACGAGTAAGTTTTTGGACCACATGCTCAAGCCGACTTCTAACACCGCTTTCGCGCTCGGTCACAGTTGGTTATTCCCTAAAATCGACGCAGCATTGCACCACGGAGGCGCAGGAACAACGGGCGCTTCACTTCGCGGTAAGTCGGCGATCGCTATGCGCTGCACCCATGAACGCTCACCTCGCCCCCCTGTGCAGCTGGCATTCCTACACTGATCAAGCCTTGGTTCGGGTAGGCATCCCACCTCTCACCCGTCCCGCTTCTAGAAACTCATAATGTCCGCCGTCTCAGGGACCAATTCTTCTGGGCGAGCCGCGTAATGAAACTCGGCGCTGGACTCCGGGTATCGAGTCTGTCGAGCTCGGACTTGGCGGACGCGCTTAAACGGGCTGTATCAGACAGGTTCGTGCCCATGTCGTGTGCAGGCGTGGGTACACGTGCTAATTATTGACGTAGAGTAATGAGGGAGAAAGCGGCAGCTGTCGGGGAGAAGATTCGCTCGGTAGGTCGCTTGAAACTGGGGTATGTAATCCTGGTTCTAATCCGTGGATTATAAATAGGAGAATGGTGTATCCAATGCGATCCGTGCTATATACACTTACTTGCATCGAGCGTACGTTGTTCATGTTTCTACTTGCAGCTTGACTGACTTTGGGTGACTATAGCGGGCAGGATCGTACGACCCTTTGATATCGAATGAAAAAGATCAAGGAATGAAACTGATACGATTATTTATGTTACCTGGATTCAAAGAAAAACTGTGCATTTCTCCATTTCGGATGTAGTGTTGGGTTATTGTTTAGATATGAGGGCTGGTCAATATAATATGTGGTTGTCACAGTTCATTGGAAGGCGCTGCAGAACATGCGAAAAACATGAACAAAGGGGTAACAAGGTGAGCTGGGATACAACGAACCTGATCATGAGTAAACGTTTGATACAACCAGATCAAAAACTTGAACGAGATATAAACTACATCAAGCCACCAACTCAAAACATTTTCATAGCCCAAATTATAAGCCACAGGATTCCAACGGCGTTGAGACCTCCCACTGCCCGGAGCGTCCCGGGCGCGGCGTCCATGATTGGCACGGCGTCGCCAATAGTCGTGTTCAGACAATTCAAGAAGGTCATGTTAGTGCCCGCAGGAAGAGGCGTGTCTACCCCGGGAGCGGGCGGGGCTGTGTTGTTGTCCGTTGGTGCATTCGACGCCAGATTTGCGCTATCGTTGTAAGAGGAGAGCGCGAGCATAAAGGACGAAGCCCGGTAGTACTGCACGGCTTGCTCCACGTGAACCGCTGGATTATTATCCTAACCAAACCGGTACAAAGCCGTAAGCAAGTCAGCGGAAAAAAATCAACCTTTGAACTCACATCAACAGTCACCCCGGTCGCATTCACAACTGAGCAATCGGCCACCAACGCTTCCATCACAGCCGACACTGAATCTGCATCCCCCACAATATAATACGACGCCGTCGCGTTATTAATGGGCGCCGTGGTATTCTCAGGCGGCCAATCGCTCGACCGTACGACGGCATATTGCATCGCGCCGCCCGGCCGGCTTCCATTGTTCGCAGGCCCATATTCATGGTATCCATAGTACGCGCCTCCGGCACCGATGGGCACGAAGACGGGCCAATAGCCGAATGGGAAGCCACGGCCTGCGACGGAAGACCCGGCGCCGCCGTAGGAGTACCCACTACCGTACCGGCTGTTGCCGTAGACTTGGTCACGATTGCCACCGCCAACGGAACGGCCTGCAAAAGTGGTGCCTGAGGGGATGGTGGTGGGCGAGCCTCCACCCCGACTATATGATGAGGCACCACGGCTGCCAGCTGAACTGAAGTGGTTAGTTAATATTAGATTTTTTGAATGTGACAACGTACTTCCAAAGGAAACACCCCCTCGAGACCCTCCTCCTGCCCCACCTCCGCCTCCTCCACCTCCTCTACTTCCCCCGCCACCACCTCTCCCACCGCCTCCGCCCCCGCCACCACCAGCTCGAGGCACAAGCCTCAAGTCGAGCTCTCGTATGAGCTCCGAGTTCTCTCGACTGTCGATTTCCTCATATCGTGGGGAATAGCGTTTGCTACTGGGCAGGAGCGATAGCCTCATGGCACGGCGAGAGTTCGAGGTGGAGTTCGAGTGGGCTGAAGGCCAGGAACGTTTATACGGGCCGGGGCATGTTGCGCCAAGAGAAGTCTCATGATAGAAGCGGAGACGCCACCAATCAGCGAGCGGCATCATGCTCATAGCACAGCCTTGATACAAATAGGGAAATATAAAGTCACCTATCATTTAAACTCGCCGAAGACCCGCCGGGTTCGGCCTTGTTATAGAACTACCACTGCCGGCCACGGGAGCCCAGCGCCGGTAGAATTTCTTTTAGAACTTTTCGGCATAGCCTCAATAGGCACACCACACAGGTTTAGCGTTCGGACATGCGCATATGGGCAGTTGGAGAACATACGTAAAAATGAGCAGGGTAACCTGACCGTAAAGCCAAGGGGTACAGACAAGATCCCGTAGAACATTCTATTTAACTTTTGATACAGGTTACTCAGGCCTGTTCGGTCTACCTAATGCTTTAGTATCGTGGTTGAGCGGCGAGGTGAGGAGTCGTGACAACTCTGGGCGCAGTGCAGGTGCTAGCTTAGTCTGCGGGAGTTCGGGAGTACAAACGCCCTTGTAAGTGACCAAGAACATCGACGCTGCTGGTATTTCGGCGTGCCGAAGCGTTATAGTCGGGATTCATGGTGTTTTTGTATGACAAGCTTACACAAACAGGGCAGCTTGCACAAGCTGCGAGACGACTGACACCATATCACCAGCATATATTTGATTCCCGGAGCTTGAGCAATCCGCTTTTGTTGTCACAGGCACTGTCAACCCGGGGCCTGCGGTTTTTCCGACGGGGGAAATCCGCGCGTACCTAGTAAGAGAAACCGCATCTGAGCTGCGGAAACCTCGCAGCCCAGGTGCGGTTATATCTGCGGAAAAGGCCGTAGGGTCAGCCTACGGATTCTTGGCAAAATCCGTAGGTACTCTCACCGGCTTTTCCGCACCTCGCGTGCGGACGTTGTTCCGCTTGCGTGCGGATGTTCCTCCGCTTGTGTGCGGATTTTCCTTCGTTTGCGTGCGGATTGTAAATAGAAAAAATAGCGTTCAATTGATATAATCCGGATGTTACATGCGTAAAAGCCGAATGTTTGAGACAGAAAGTCCGAAGAACAAATGCGGGGAATCCGACGTATATATGCGAAAAGTCCGGCATATACAGAAAATCCAGATGCTATATATGAACAATCCGAAAGCAAGGAGCGAAAAATCCAAAAGCGAAGTACATTTCACACGCGCCAAACCGACACTACCGAATCCGCAGTTTGTATGCGGTTTATCTGGATGAGAACTACGGTCAGTTCATCGGTTGACCTAGCCAATGAATTGGTACTTACTATATAGTTACTTGCCTGCCCTTTTGGCCTTGCCACGCTTGGTCCTGCGCTTCCAATCAGTATCAAAACGTCCAACCCGTTTCAGCGCTTACTTCGAGTCCGACCTGCCTGCCTCAACCGATTCAACCAGCTCTTCCTTGGCTGCGCGCGTGGTCATTGGGGCCAGGGAACTATCAGGAGGAGGGGGGCGCATGGCGGGACGACGGCGGGGGTTGCTGGCAGAAGTCGATGGGTTGGAGGGCTCGTTGGCATCCAACGGTTCGGGAGCAGACGCCTTCTTGGTTAAGTGTACAAGGTTAGTCATGAGTTCAAGCAATAATAAGTACTTACCTTTTGCGCACCTTTAGGTGCGGTGGCCACATTGTGGTTCGCAGGGCGGGATAGAGCAGGGGCAGACGAGGGAGGCGAGGGAGGTGGCGAAAGGGAAGAGTCAACACGGAGAAAGCGGGAGCACCGTTGTCAGTCGTGCGTGACCTCTGTGGGCGCTGGGTGTTGGCTCAAATATACAATACGTAGTGTGAGGCTCACCTTGGCAGCGTGTGTGGCTGCTGTTAGTATAAGGTGATAACTCGAGCAGATGAGTAAGCTTACCACGCCCCGTTTTGGTTGGTGTTCTGATCGCTCAAGGACGCGCTAAAATCCTCTAAGAGTGCAGGATTTGCTATCATTGCGACGAGCATCGTTGCGGCGCCCGTTCTGAGGCGGGATGTCAGCTTCACTCGGGGCCTAAATTGGGGAAAGTCTACCTTTTTGCTACAGGTGACGAATGATCAATGCACTGAGATCCAAACAAATCAGCTAGTTAGGGCGAAACGAGGCACGAAAACTCACTTTATTGATAGGCAAAGTCGAGTTAGGACGGGGGAATTCGAGAGCGGTGGCGGACTGTCGTGGTTGAGAGTAGGTCGGATGGATGAGGCGATGGTTGCAAATTTACCTGATCACGTGACCACTCCGCCACTAAATCACCAAGTCCACTCACCTCGACGCTCTGTGTGCTCCCAGGCTACTAGCTTGGCATACTATGACTAAAACAATTTGTTAAAACTGTAGTTGTAGTCCAAAGGTTTACCCTTGCACTCGCTTTCAGCATTTCCAAAAGTTGTCTAGCAGCGTCACCACTGCTGCCGGCACCCCAATGATGACGAACTGAACGCGCTGGAAGCGCAAACAGACCCAAAAGAACAGGAAGATGCTTGTTAATATGTCTATCTATTGTACAGAAAAACCGCGGGATGAAAGAATAAGCCGCATATAATGGGTGCGGAAAGGCCGCACGGCGGGGAAACCGCAGGTACGGCGTGTGTGGGAAAACCGGCAGTAGAAAAAAACCGCATGTATCGAGTGCGGATACTGAAAGCCGCACCTGCGGTTGGTCAAAACCGCAGGTACGGCGTGCGCGGGAAAACCGCACCTGCAGCGAGAAAACCGAAGGTGGACAAAAGTCCGCATGTAGGGGGTGCGGATCCCGAAAACCGCAGGTACGGCGTGCGCAGGAAAACCGCACCTGCGGCGGGAAACCCGAAGCTGGAAAGAAAATCCGCATGTAGGGGGTGCGGATACCGAAAACCGCACCTGCGGCCGATCAAAACCGCAGAGGTGGCTCTTCAAAAAGCCGCACCCCACCTTCGGCTAATCCCCGGTCCGCAGGCAGACTGCGGACTATCCGTAGGACTCGGGTCCACAGTGAGGGAGCAAAGTGAAAATCTTTCGCCTGAACCTCAACTGGGCGGTGTTTACTTGACCAAAAGAACCCACCACGCGAATGCCAAGCCCGCCTGGCTTGCAACGTGGTATCGTGTGATTGTGTAGTAAATCAATGTGCCCTTCTTTGTGAGGCCATCCATCATGGTATTACTGTGTCCGCCAGCTTATCGTGAAGTTCGACTCCGGAATCAGGGCATAGAATTAAATCAATTTACGCATAAACAGCATATACCTATGGGGTATCATCTAAAATAAGCATAAGAACGTATAAAGCACCAAGATATGGGTATACTACATAAACTCAAAAACTGAGGCTCGTTTCAGAACATTTTCAGTAACCAAATTAGAAGCCAAATTATCCCAACCGCATTTAACCCTCCAAAAGCGTGAAGTGTTCTCGGGGCGCCAGAATCCATGATGGGTACCGAAGCACCAATCGTACTATTCAAGCAATTCAAAAAGTTCATGTCGGTTCCTGGGGGTAAAACAGTGTCGGTGGTAGTAGCTGGCGCGGCGGTATTGTTGTCACGCGGTGCGTTCGAGGGTAAACTCGCAGTATTGTTGTAGGACGTCAGAGCGAGCATGAATGACGATGCGCGGTAGTACTGAACGGCTTGCTCGACATGCACAGTCGAATTGAAGTCCTAGGTTTAGCTCTTAGTTCGAACCATCACCAAGTGAACAAGTCTGAAACACATACATCGACTGGCGTCCCCGACGCATTAACGGCCGAACATGCCTTGACAATCTCCTGCATAACGGCTGCCACGGTATCCGCATCGCCCACAATATAGTAAGATGCAGTCGCGTTGTTGACCGGCACCGGCACCGGCACCGGCGTCGTAGAGTTCGTTCCGTTCTTGCCCTGCCGCTCCTCGATCATCCACCTCCGCGCGTTCGCCGCCGGCCAACTGCTCGATCGAACAAGAGCTTGCTGCATCTGGCCACCTGGGCGACTCGAGTTGCTCGAGGGCCCGTATTCATGGTAGCCATAGTACGCGCCACCGCCGATGATCGGGACGTATACTGGCCAGTAGCCAAAAGGAAAGCCGCGCCCGGTCACGTAGGACCCGCCGCCGTATGTATAGCCGCTTCCATAACGACTATTTCCATACACCTGGTTACGTGTGCCTCCGCCAACTGACCTCCCGGCGAAAGCACCAGACGTGATAACTGACCGGGACCCACCACCGGCGCCGTAAGTCGAGGAACCTCGACTTCCTCCGGCTATTGCAGGTAAATATCGGTCATCGAGCAAAAGCTTAGAGCGGTGGACTTACTTCCAAAGGAAACACCTCCGCGAGACCCCCCACCTGCTCCACCTCCGCTTCCGCCTCTACTCCCCCCTCCGCCTGATCCGCCTCTCCCGCTACCGCCGCCTCCGCCGCCTCTACCTCCTCCGCCGCGAGGAGACCGAGGGACAAGCTCGGAATTCAGCTCTCGGATGAGCACAGAGTTTTCACGTCCGTCGACCTCCTGGGAGCTCGAAGGGGCGTATCGAGAGTTAGAGGGTATACAGATACGCATGGTTTCTGGACAGGGGTAAATAATTATTTAACGCTGAACTTTCTAAACGAGGACGTACTTGGCAAGGGGGGATATAGTCGTTTTCTTGCGAGTTTGGGCGATATAAATATGGTATGTGGACGGGTATCATGTACCACATGGTTTTTGACACAGAATCACGACCTAGGTACCCTGCCTTCTGCAGAACGTTCTCCAGCACAGCTGTCAGGACTACATAGAAATGACATACCAACCCAACAACGGCCTAATTACTTTTTCTCACCAAAATCCACGTCGTTCACACACAGCCCAAGCTTGGCACTATGCCGAAGGCCGTGGGTTTTTAAGGTGAGCTGAATAAACACAGTAGGGGCTACTGGCAAGAAGTACGCACAGCAAAGGCAAAAGAGCCATATCAAGGCAAGTCATGTGTCCGAGGAATCCCAGCCCCGACGGTACTCCCTGAGAGAGGCGCCGAAAAAAAATCAAACAGCCTTGTCCCTGCCATTCGTAGTGGTCTCAGCGTGTACTCCCCCGCTGCTCTGGCCCTCGAAACCTCCGTTGTCTTCCCACCCTTCCTCCCCCCAACACAGACCCCATTCTTCGGTCACTGCGTCAATGTCGTCCTCGTTCCAGTCGCTCGTCGTCTCCCATGCTTGCTCAAACTCGATATCCAACGCTGTTTCTTGCGCGTCTTCCCCTCCCGTCCGATTTCGCTGCCTTTGTCGCTCACGTTGTGCTTCCGTATATGATTTACGAAGTGCGTGTCGAGGAGGGAGGTGCTTAGGTGGAGGTGGAGGCATTGACCCTGTAGTGGGCGATAGGCTCGGATCGAGGTTGCTGGTTGGAACAACAGGTGAGGTAAGATGGGTTGACATAGCAATCGGTGAGGTTGGTGAGGTAGGCGCAGGATTTTGAGGAAGAAGGCGAGTAGTTGGAACTGCTGAAGCCAGACGAGGCACATAAGGCTGCCCAACACGCGTTGGGATGTTCCAGCGCCTCTGTCGAAGTAACTTGTGCTAACAAGTGACATGTTGAGTGGAAGAGAACATCGCCGCTATAGAAAGGTAACGGTACCCGTTCTCGATCCTCTTCAATCCTTTTGAATATCTCATCCCTCTCCGATGCTGAGTTTATCGAGCGAGTCGGTGGAATATCGTTCAGACTGTGGAAGCAAGACAAGGGCAAGAACGTCAGCGACAGCAACATTACCCAACGGCATCGCTACTTGCGTGCTCTTTTTGATATCCAGTGCTTCAACCACATTTGATACGGCAATGGGATCCAAAACTCGTTTTGTTTGCCACGACTCAAGAATCTAGCGCGCTGATAAATGGGTGGGTGAGAAAACTTGAACGAACAGTTTGCCTACCTGCCTCGCACTCTGAAAGTTAATCAACCCATCTCGGGAGTTCGGCACCACAAGCTCCACAATCTTGTCCAAGTCGCGTGTGACGTAGTCAATGTAAGGTGCTTGAGAGGAAGGTATTGATACTCCTGTTTGGTGGAGAAGCGCCGTCTCGCACAAGTTATCAAGTAAGTGAAGAATGTTCATCCTCGTATTCAAAGAGCCCTACGCACGGACTTAGTCAAGATGGATACGTTTTACGAGAGGGCACATACTTTTTGGCATTCTTCCATCACACAATCCCACAAATCCTCTCCGCAGCGGGCAAAATGTTTCAAAGCGTAGCCAACAATCTTTTGGATGGACTGCTGCGACCTAGATGCGTGCCAGCATGTTGTTTTTGTTGATTTACGTTAAAAGTGGCACCTAACAATTTGTAACTGAGTCGGCACTGCAAACTGTGAGGTGCAAGCTTACGCGTTGAGCTTCCGAAGAAGACCGAGGAATTGCATTCGTACTTCGAAGGGATCCATCTCCAAGTTATAAGGGAGTCGGGTCGAACAAGCTGGACAGCGGATTTGATCTAGAATCACGTGACGTGCGACAACCATAGGAGCGCTGAGCGGTTTTGACACAGCTCAAGACATTTAATATGCGTCTATAGAATAGGAATAAAAATGAAACAACTGCGATGACAACAAGGGGAGCCAAATGTACAACCTTAACCTTACAGAGATTACGCCTGAGGCGAGTGTGGGGTGGACGTTTGTCCTGGGTTTGCACGCATCGTACCACCCCGCTTATAAACTCAGCACCGCAGTACTGTACACAAAACTTACCAGCGTGTCATAATCTGCAGGCTCCATCTGCGCACATTCCTATCGGAAACTGTACGGGTTCGGAAACTAGGCGATACCAATCCCATGGAACGACCGCTAAATGGGTTATGGTCATTATTCTACCCCCCTTGGTAGCACTCCGTTTCTCGCAAGTTGCCTGGGAACTGAGGTTTGACCGAAACGAGCCATGCCTTAGCCGAACCTGGAATATGCAGCTATCAATATTACCAACCATCCACATGAGGCCGGATCGTCACATCATATGATGGCTCGCATGCCTCGTAGGACGCCGTTATACACGCCAAAGTGCGTGCGACATGGGTTCCGTAGGCGCTCCTCGGACTCCACCATAAAGACGGTTCCTAATCGTGCCAGCAAGACACAGCATACAAGGGTGTAGTGACTAGAAGCAGTAGTGACGATACTTGCGATTATAGGCATACAATCAGGGAGGATACTTGACGGCTGAGACGTATAAGTGTTAGGGGGTAAAGGATGACACGTGGCCTAGATAGGGGCAGGTCCGTAAAACGGTCATCTGGTGGGAGTATCGGTGGGTGACACCCGCGCTGCTCAAATCCCGACTGTCCAGTGGTGTGCCTGTGTCCAGCAAATTCATCTGCTGGTCAAAGTTTCGGCGCCTTCCATTGCTCCCTTCATTCCCTTACTCTGCATACCAGGAGACATTCTCGTGCGACTGTAAATGGGACGATAGTAGTTGGTATATAAACTAGGAAACGCAGCTGCAGTGCCCGCCACGCCAAACTCAATGCCGTAGGGTATATCCGTTTAAGTTGTGGCTGAAATACATTTATTTACTCCGGGCGTTGAGGCAGAATAAGAAATAGGAGGTTCAAAGAGGAATACAGAAAATTATCGGTAAAACTATTCCTTGCGCAGCATTGTCTAGTTACGAGCAGCGCACGGCACAGAGCGAAGCGCACCAGAGCACTGAACCCCCGATTTCTCCATGAACGATAGGCTCGAACGAGAGAAGATGCAGAGCGAGAGTGCACCTGGCTGGTTTGGGTGTAGTAGCCTTTAAATAAATAAAAACATCAGCGGTGGCGGGCGTGGACACACCATTAAGGTAGCAGACACACGTACCCACTTGATCAGTTGGCCGCACCACCTCGCCTCCGGGCGTTACTTTCACTACTGTGAAAGGCGCGTATGGCAACACTGGCACTCCTAGTCACTCCCAGCAGGATTATGTTAGATATCGAAGAAACCCATTGTAGCAAGCCCATGATGAATTTGGCTGCGCATGGTCACGGGCGGTGTCAGCGGGCATTAACAAGGAACACCGAAACAACATACACGGTTGCCCTTCCCACCAACATCCCCCGAGTCCTCTTGGAGGAGGATTTTGACCGTTTTGGGGGTGTTCGACGTTGCTGGGCTGGGGAAGTTGGGGGACACCTTGGCCCTCGTGTGCTCCGTCGTTGGGCGGCGCGTCAACCTCAAGATCATCACGGACAAGCGGTAGGCCAAGTAGCGAATTAATTAGAGTAAAATCTTCCATAGCGCGGGGATGGTTAGATATATTTTCGAGTGGGAGGGGACAAACTTGGCTACCTACTCTCATGTCACAACAAGACCTCAGCGAGCCCCAAGACCTCCGAAACCACGAAGAAATCTAGCCAACATGTAACATTGATGGGCGAAAGAAGACGATTGCCCAGGTCACAACGAACGCATTGGTTCCACACGAGCAACGTTGAAGGCATGTGTGACGGACAGTGACGTGGTGAGCACCAGGTTGTCATTAAAATATGTTGATCACCTACGTGCCAGCGCAGAAATGTACCAAAAGTCGCATTGGCCGTAGCCAGCTCGAATCTGCGGTAGGTTCCTCTGTGCACATAGGGAAGGTGTATGAGAAGAGTTCAAGGGCTTGATACGACCGGTAAGTGGACGCGTTGAGGGTGGTCAGTTGTGGCCGGCCGAGCGCTGAACAAAACAACGTCAAAGCAGCTTAGCGAGATTGCAGCGACACATATTTATGAGGTTGGTTTAGTTCAAGCCGAGGACTAAATGTACAACAAAGATGGGAATGGAGCTGGAAAGAAGGGGGGCAGGGGGGGTGAAAAAATGGTATCCTGTTCTTGTGGGTGCGCATATATAATGCGTTGCACTTTCACAGGTCATGTTTTTGATTTTCACTACGCTTCCAAAATGTTTGTGCTTCCTCTTGGGCACTAGTAGCTACGCCAATCAAATGAGCGAAACAAAACTTGCCAGTAAGGATGTGAGCTAGGGTGTACACCCACTACATTGGAGCTGAACCCACACTCGATCAACCTGCTGTGTGTACAAAGGCTACACGTGCCCGTTGGAAGCTTTGGTTCCGCATTAGGTTCGTGTCTTATCAGTGATCTAGGACTAACATGGTATTTTGGCCACGATCGCGTATGGTCATTTGTAGACAGGCTCAGAACATCACGAAATTGGGGTATGGCAGGGACGGAATATAAGGACATATAGCCTGCATATATGCGCATATATGTCGTCCCTGGTATGCGGTTTCAGCATTCAGGCATATAGATTTGCATTCAGGCATGTAGATTTACAATCAGGCATACCCCGGTTTCGTGATGAAGATGTCAGAGCAGATTCTCGAGACATATTTACGAGTAGGAGTTAACCAGACAGCCGGACAACCTGCTCCAGATGCCCTGATAAGTAAATTCGGGTGTGCACACTACTCGTGATTAATCTGCACTCGACCACGCGAACCTTGTAGTTCCTGTCTGATCGCCATATAGCCTCGCACCTCGTCCCAGAATTTCGGGCTCAGAACTCGACTGAACGGAGACGCCCCTTATTATAAGCACTTGATCCTTAACGGCCGATGGCCAAACATGTTAATTGATGTGGTAAATCGCTGTGAATTTGTGAATTTGGAGAAGCAGGCTGCAGACTACACCCGGAAAAGGAGTCTAGGCGCATATGACACGCTCGCAGGTAGCTAGTGATTTGCAACACAACTACCAAATAGGGAGCTCTTGCTCTAGGATTAGACTAGCAACACACAACAGATAAGGCCAGCTTATTATTGCACTAACACTCAACCCTACCGCACACCACTGTCAAAATCAAATATTTGTGGCGCCAGCTCAGTTTTTTTTTCACCAAGCGGGCTTGTGACGACAAAACTTACAATCTTTCATCACCGTCTTGAGCTGGGTAAATTGTACCGCTCTGGTGGTAAACGGCCAAGTGCACGTCAGAAGAATGACCATACACGAAGTTGAGGGCTCGAGAGCATTGTCCTCAATATGGTACATGAGAATGACTTACCAACAAAAATCCCAACAAAAGCGTTAGACTAGCAGAATATGAGGGCTTCGCCTACTAAGTAGCAGCGTGTAGGCATGTACAAATATATCACGCCAAATTTGATACCTGTTAACGAACTGGGTACCAGTACCAGAGAGTGGGAGCCCAAGTGAATGCAGTTCAATAGAAATCGTGCACTTTCAAGTGTAAGTGAGGAGTTAATGCACGGAAGAGATTGAAGAGGTACCGAGCATGGAAGATCGGAGTTAAACGTTTGGTCCCTTAGGATCCATGGGATGAACGCTCTTACCATCAATCGTAGTGAAGGCCAAAGATTCAGGGTGCGAGCCAAAGTATACGTAGATGGAGCTTAAAACCCGTAGATTGTCTCTAAATGACCCATTCAGGAAATGAATTTACTGAGCGTGTTCTGAATGCGGGGGTGCACGAAGCTGGCTGCAGGGCAAGAGTGTGCCCTCAATATTACGAGTAAGCACGGGTTGAAGCCTTAAGCGCAGGCGAGGCTCCGAGGGTTTGTGAGAACGATCTTGTGAATCGTGTAACCAGAGAGGTTTACATGTAGGAGGCCATAGTTTATTTGAACGAATATTCGACCCAATCAATTAGGGCAAGCCTGGATGACCTGTCGTTAAGCGCCCGTATGCGGAAGTATTCCACGAGTGACCGGATCAGCAGCCAGCGGTGTGATCGAACAGGGCGGCTACCGGGCACTGCCACCCCTGATCCCCCACAAGCGACTTTCGTTGCACCATAAGCCAAACACGTTAAGCGCAGAGCGCGAAAAAGAGCACTAGAGCAATATTTAGATACTTTATTAGATAGCTAGACGTCAAATAGAGCTATACAACGACTTACATAGCGCATATATGAGGCTAAGTGATGGTGGTTGTGTGGTCATCTGGTACGTAAAAGGCTCGTAGTTCGGCCAACACAGGCTCCACTGGACAGCAAGATATATCGGTGGGCTCTCCCGATGAAGGCGCACATTTTCGTATGCTTCCCGCCCTAACCTAACGCGAACTACGCAACTCGCATCGATTGGATTCGCAGATGAGGTATATATTTATTCAGAGGTTTGAACACGAACTCAGGCTCCTCGCGTCTACGAAGTGGAGGTGCAAGAGAAAGACATGGGCATAATCTGCGTACACGAATGACGTGAGGTGAGGGCGCGGCATGGGTCAGGTGGAGCCTGAAAGGGATGGGCGCGCCTGGTGGACGCTTGCCCGAGTCCTGCGGGGTGCTAGGGCTCGGGTGGGTTGCCACCGTGCTAATGCCCGCACGATAGGTGAGGGGAGGGTCAAGAAAGTACATGGTTGATGTGTCAGCGGATGTCGGCTTGGAGGCGGCTGGTCACGTGCGGCCTGCGCATCGATGGGCGGATGTCACCCCCGCAGACTGCGGTGATGTCCTACACTTGGGCTGTGTTGAATAAACGGACTGTAGTCGTTTTAGCTAGACAAATGGCTACAAATCTATTGGTCAAATAGCCATACTAGGGTCGACTTAAGTACAGAATGAGTCAGTTATAGTAACCCGTTTGGGCAATTGAAGTTGATGTGGATGCGCAGAAGCTCGATTATGAGGGGTGAGAGGCAATATAAGGTGGATAAAGCGCAGGGAAAGCCGATGCAATTCAGGAAGAATACGTATTAGTACAACTTGGTTTGCTGAGCGCGACCCATTTGGCAGAGCCCTCAAATGTTCGGCTTACTATATTATCTAACACGTCTCTGAATAGTTCAAAGTGGTGGTGCATATATACGGCTTTTTTTCACACATTAGGCATGCCATCTCTTACGGGCAACTTCAGGAGGTTCCTCGGGGACAAAACCGGGACATAAAGGTAGTCGCCAACCAGACATACGGACCTGCCCAAGATGTCTCACACCCGCAAAATGCTTTACCAACCCTTGACAGGGTGTGCGAATTATGTAGCTTGTCCCTTTGACCTCCGTGCCTGCGGCTCTAGACGCTATGGCTAGCTTGCGACTGATCCCTTTGGATCAGCGCTTGGGACTTGGCAGCTCAACACCGGAGGTGCCAAATCAGTGACTTCAACCACCCAATATCGACCTGACACCTTTGAATCTTTGATCGGTCTAAATTACCACAGCGCTCGATATTAGTTCTTGGCATTGCGTCCACAACTACCCTCCTCGCCATACCAACCCCGTCAGGAAAATGCCTCCCCTCTACCAGAGTGCCCGTGTCGCTCTTCGAGCAGTCTGATTGAGGGGGGGGGGGGGGGGCATTTTCCTGATGCCCGTTCCTTCAGCAGACTTTCCGCAACTCGGTATCCAAGTGACTCCGACTTCTATCTAACCACCCGCTAGGCCACGAGGAAACTTGCTATCCTTGACGTTTCAAGTAATTAGCTATGGTCATGTATATTTCAGACGCTAACCTACTTAGTGGCCGTATTCGACAGGATTGTGACGCATCACCGGATTTCCTAGAACATAATTAAGGTGCATGATTTGGGTGACCCACCTCTCGATGGACGACAAGCTGACGTACAAACTGGGTTCCAACCCTTTCTGCCCTGTTTACCGACGTGGTGAACTTGTAGCTTTGTTTGAATAATATTGCTCGAAGGAAAGTACAACAGCAAGAAGCGGTCTAGTATTGGAACTCACTAGACTTGGGGGACTGTCGCTTCACGTATGGTTAAATTGAACATCCGCACATGATCTGGAGAACTCCGTGATATGCATTAGACAAACGACTGTGCTACAGACCTGTTTGTTCAACCCTAGATAAAAAGTAGAAAATTGGCTAGACTCAAGATTGTGCCAAACTGTAGCAAGAAGCAGAATTCCCCGTGATCCAGACCACACACATAACCACTAAGCTCGCCCAAGAAATACGCTGCGGAAACGGCGACCTTTTGCCGAAAGAACGAATAACTGGTGCTTAGAAAACCGCTGAGAAAGATTGTCTCTACACGTAGTCTCGTCAGCGAGGGCCCGTGCGTGCGCGCGGCAGCAAAGACGTACATTTCAATTAATTGATAATACCAAATCCTGCGTCGATTAGTTCATAACGATCCACAGGATACACAGTGAGACGATAACGGGCATGGTGATATGCAGCATAATCAGCATAAGCATCCAGGCAGCACGCTGAGGGAAAGCTGCGGCACACCCAGCCACAGGGACGACCAACGTCGAGTCAGAAACACATCGGAATGATAGATACAACAACTTACTCCTCCCCTGATCCTGGCCTGGGTTAATGTGCTGACTGCCCTGGATTTGTTCCAAATCGTTTGTTTCAGGCCATGGCTGGATGCCATGGCCAGCATCAGAAGGCACCTGGTCGTCGCTCCCATCGGCATGGGAGCCCTCATGCAGTATGCCTGGGATTCCGTATAAAGTGTCCGCTAGACGACCGTTGCTCATAGTAGGAGAGTTGTGGATGAGATGGAGTCCTCCCAGGGCGAAGGAGACGAAGTCCGCGGCTGCGCTACGTGCACGGCCGGGAGTCAGCTGACGTGAGCACCTAGGACTCGGCCTGAAACACACCAAACCGTGTACCAAACTAAGCAAGATATATCATTATGAGCCCACCGAAAGACCCAGGACTTGCAGCCACCGACGTAAAAAGGCACAAGCTCGAGGAGGCGACGAAAACGGACGCCGGAAGTGGGCACTTCACCGGTAGGCGGCAAAGCTAGACCTGTACTTTCAGCAAAGGTCACGATTATGTTGAGCTGAGAGCAAACTGCTGCCAGTTTGTGGGCAAAGTGCACCTTGTCACCCTTGCCAATTCCAATGAGCCGGCCCCATGTTCTAACAGGCGGGGCGAATTAGAGGGGGAGGGAAGAGGAGTGGAGAAGGGTTACGCCAGTCGGGTACGACGACAATAGGAAACCCAAAAGAATAAACGAATTCAACATGGCGGAGAAAGCCAAATAACTAAAAGCAAAAGGTCGGACATACCATCAAGAGGTTGGAGGGGCTGGGGGAAGGATGGAGAGGTGAGGACTGAAAAAGAGTGTAATCACCCTGCTACTCCGCATATATATGGGGAATAGGGGCCTCGAAAAAAGGGCCCACCTGTTCGGTAGGTATCCATATGGCTTTTACTGTCTCGGTACCTGAAGCGCCAAGCGTGCCAGCTAAGCAATAACACGTATAGTGGGGCAATCCGCAGGCCCCCAACGCTACTGGGTCGCCGGGTAATTAAAATTTGACCATCATACCGAAAGAATAACCACAAATAACTCCCCAGGCTTATCCAGCTACCTCAGCGGGTTTATCAGATATATATGGTGCCATACATCCTGTCCGAGGACCTGCCATAACTTGCCAACCGGCGTCTAGAAGCCCGCCTATCCAGGCACCACGTCGACCCCGGACGAACGTAGTACCTTTGGACATAAAGGAACCCCTCTGGGCGCAGCGGTGCTAAAGACGGCCGTCCCCAGACAAACGGGCCGCCTGTCCAGAATGCGCGTGACACGCTGTCCCTCCTCTCAGTTGGCAGGACGTGTGAACCGGATAATCCCGCCTTACGATCGTGGTGTCTTGCACCATTCTCGCACTTCCGGGGGTTGCAGCTGACCGGGAGAGTGTCCAATGCCTGACAGCTCGCAGATCCTGAGGTACATATATCAAGCTTGTCAGCCGAGGTGGCCATCTGGCATTGTTTGTAGACGTTATGGTCTAGAAAACCCACGTGGTGGTGAACGACGTGAGCATTTCGCTTGTGCTCATCTATACCGCGAACGGCCGATACCATCCAGCGCTTGTTGACTAATAACGTTGTGCTAGTACTTGCGAGGAACTTGGACAGTGCTTGAGCGGATACTTTCATTCGATAAAGTCCAGGATCGCCCGCCAAAGGCTCTTCCAGAACGACGTTGTCTCCATGCGTATCCTTATACCCAACCCACAATCTTAGCATCTCGGCATATTGATAGATCAAGCCACAATTGGGTTTTATCGACATGTGTAAATCGCTTCTTAAAACCAAACACTGACAAGCACTAGGCGAGCGAATTAGATGGCATTGTCCTTTGACCTCTGTGCCTGTGGTTCTAGACAGCGACCGATCACTCCAGATCAGGGCTTGGGGCTTGACAAGTCAACCTCCAAGCTGGATCAAGTGGTCGCCCGACGTCGGCTGGAAACTCCTGAACCTTTGATCGATTTAATTTGACGAGATTAAAGATACACGTGCTTATCAGGCAGTTAAGCTACACCATGTTTATTTAAATTACCACAGCGCTTGTACGTTAGCTCTTGGCATTGCGCCCATGGCTGTTCTGTTCGTCTCGTTATACCAACCCCGTTCTCCCAGTCAACTTTTCATCATTTGATAGTCAAGTTACTCCAACCTCTATGTTCTAAGCCACCTGCCATCACCGCGAAGAAACTCACCATCCTAGACATTTCAGGTGGCCATGATCGCGCATGTTTCAGACCTTAGTGGCCGTACTCGATAAGTACATTGCGACTCGTCATTAGATCCTGCTGGGCGCATCATCGCGAATCAGGCAGTATGATTCCAGTGGCCCATGGCTCAACGGAGAGCCAGCCGGCGTGAGAACTGGGCTCTTATTCCGTTTCGCCCTGCTCGCCGTCAATGCGGCGAATCTGCAGCTTTATCAGAAAGGCACTCGTAGAGGGAAAGGGCAGCGGCGGGAAGCGGTCTGGTGCTGGGACTTGCTGGGCCATTTCACGTATCAGTAACCGAAGTGGACGCCGTGTACGGTCCTAAAAGTCACACGATAAATATATAGCCATTAGACAATATGGCCACGTTAAATAAATAAATAAAATATGCACAGTCCCGAAAACCAGTAGAAATCGGGCCAACAGTTGTCGCAGATGGACACTCAAGATTGCGCAAAACTGTAGAAAGAAGCAGGATTCTGCGTGGCCCCAGCCACGACGTACACCACTAAGCTTTGTCCAGGAATCAAGCTACAGGAAAGTGACCTTGTTGCAGAAAGAGCGAACGAAAACGAAGGTTGGCGGGACGCCGAGATTCATTAATCTTAACCGCAGCTCCAACGTTAGCGAGGGGATACGCATGCACGTGTAACAGCAGAGACGCACTTTTCACTTAATTTCCAGCGCCGAGCTCTGCTCGGTTAGTTCATGCAGGTACATGAGGTATGCATTGAGCTGATGACTGCCCAGGATAGAACGATGCAAGCCGACAAAATTATCCATCGGATGAAGCCTACGACGCAGTCAGCCACCGTGAAAATCACGAAAATGTTGGGCCCGAAGCAGATGAGAGCGGCGAATAAAATAACTCACATCGTTCTCGATTCTGGATTGCGTCGAGTTGTTGATCGTCCTGGATTTGTTCCAGCTCATCACCTCCAAGTAATGGCTGAATTTCGTGGTTGGTCTCCTCCCCATCGATAGGTGGTACCTCGTCTTCGTCCTCGTTGGCAAGCGGTATGAATGCGAATCCAAGTAGGCCTTTATGTAGAGGGCCGCCGTTCATAGCTCGAGAATTATGTATGGGGCGGGGCACTTCTCGGTGACGTTACGGTCCTAGGGCTTGCCAGCTGCTATGTGTGCGAAGACAGCGCTGGAAACAACCAAAACACCAATACATTAGCTAAAATATTCATCTAAGACCGAGTAAAATTGAGCGAGCCAACACTCACAGTCGCCGGCCCAGAGAGCGCGAGGTTGGTGTGTGACGAAAGCGGATGGGAGAGTGCGGCATCCGGCCAATGGGCGGCCAAATCAGGGACAACGAAGAATCGCATTCTATCCGGCACGAAGGGAAACGTGGCTGATTTGTGAGGGCAGCGTACCCGGCCATGGCTACAAAGCACAGTGCGCCGGCCTTATATCTGAGCAGGCGGAGGGAATGGGGAGGAGGGCGGACGTCTTGAGTAGGCGGAGAAGGGGTGGGCGTTGATTGTTAAAAAATGTTAAAAGACTGCGTAAAATCAGCGGATAGAGGCAGATATAGCCAATCAAGCAAAATTAAGAGGTTGGACGCGTGGCGAAGAAGATAGAGGAGTTGGTGGAGGGAGGAGGGAGGAGGGGGGAGGCAGGGTGACGGGCTCGAATTGAAAAAAGACTGAAACGACTTCGCCACTGCGCATATATAAGTGGCACAAATCCCCAGATAAAGGAGCTCACCTTTTCGGTAGTTATGCCAATAATTTTACCCTTGCCTCGAGACTTTAAGGGCTAAGCGTGCCAGACGAGCAATGGCACCGACCACAGGGCACTGTGCAGACCCCAATGTTACCAGGTCATCGGGCACCTAAAATTTGTCCACTAACTAACAGAACCGGAAGAATAGCTATACGTAACAGTTTCTCAGGCTTATCCGACGCCCCCAGCGGGTTTAGCAGACACAAATGGTGCTATACATCTTGTTCGAGGACCTGTCATAACTTGCCAAGCAGCATCCAGAACTTCACCTATCTAGGTACCACGTCGATCGCGAAACCTTTCGGACATAAAGGAACCCCTCTGTTCATAGGCATGTCCGGGCATTTCCTTGGCACACAACGACAGATAAAGACAGTAGTCCCCGGACAAATGGACCAGCTGCTCAAAACGCACAACACGCTGTCCCCTCCCGATTGACAGGACGTGTGAATGAGATATTTTCACCTTGTGATCGTGGTTCGTGGTGTCTTTGCACCATTCTTGCACCTCTGGGGATTGCAGCTGATCAGGAAAGCGTCTGACATCTGACAGCTTGCAGATCCCGAGATCCACATATCAAGCTTGTCAGCTGTTGGGTGGCCATGTAGTCATGCCCATAGACGCTATGGTCTGGAAAACCCACATGGCGTGTGAAGAGCGTGGGCATTTCGACTGCTTATACGTGCATATTGCGAAGAGCTTGATGTTGAGCGACACCAACACCGCGCTTGCTGACTAATCACATTGTGCCAGTCCTTGGGAGGAACTTGGAGGGAGCTTGGGTGGATAGTTTCGTTCGATAAAATCCGGGATTGCGAGCGAAAGGCTCTTCTAGAACGACATTATCCCCATGTGTATCTTGCACCAGTCCGCCCATAATCTAAGATGTTGATCGACCAAGATACAATTTGATTATATCGCCAGGTATCTAATATTGTACATTGCCTCTTAAATAAAACCAAACAATGACGAGCGCCGGGGGCTGCTCATCGTGCTTTGAGCAACCCACCATAAGCCGCTCGACGTCCGTAGCCACCTTTTCCTCGAGTCCCTGGGCGCTTTTGAGCGCCCCGAGTCGGACGAGTTGAATCAACAGGCACCCGAAAGCAACGAAGCAGACATCGAGCCCGTGTTCCCTATATGAGGTAGAGCACGACACGAGGGTGAACGCGGAGGCTGGGGGGTCACGTCGTTTGTGGACTAGGGGCAAGGGGGACACGTGGACGAGGGGTGAACTGAGGCTCAACCGGGTTACTGTAGTTGGAGCGACCCATCGTAAAGCATGATTGACGCTTACGTATTTGGTGAATCTTGATGGGCCCTGATTTATCTCCTTTGGTCCCACAAGGCGAACCCCAAATGAATAGCGGCGTTGAACAAGTCGCCAAGGTGTGTTATGACGTACACACATTAAAATGCCCCACCGATCAAGTGGCCGGATGTCACAAGTTCACAAGAATTGAAATCAAGACAGGTTTGACGGAAGAGCGCGCGCACGTTCGCTCGTTTGTTGATAACGCGTGGAATGGGTGCCAAGTTCGAAAAAAATCGTTCTAGATGTCCAGATTGTGACGTGGAGCTTTCCACGAGTCGGATCAGATGTCTTGGCTAGTCGGAGCGGAAGAGGTGTTGGAACACAGGTCGAGTTGCAGACGCGGATTTTGACAGGGGGAGTTTGGAGACTGAGATTCTGAGGTAAATAAATAGCAACGTCCCAGATAAAGACCCTGGGATTATGGCGCCGTCGATCTTGAAGGTTAAAGGTCTAGACTGTGATTGCAAACAAGGGGCGCGGGGAAATTCCTGAGTGCTGCGGCCAGCCACGTGATTCGTTGATCGCGACAACAGTTCCCGACGCTGTCCAAGGGAGTTGCGCGACTGGTCGCAAGACGAAGTTTCTCAGACTAGGACTCGCGAACAATGCGCAGCGAACATCCAAGCCTGAAGTCAGCTATATATGGAATGTTGCCATGCCGAACAAAGCGGGGATGCCGATGCCGTGGGTGTGAGAGACGGGCTAGGCGACGGCGAGAGCGGGCCAAAGGACGGTAATTCATTTCGAGGAACTGCCCAGCCCCATGACCATGCGGAAGAAGGCCTCGATTTTTGGCTGCATGATCGCCTGGGCTTCCCGGTGTTCTTCGGTTCGTACGCGAGTGAGAGCATACGCCCGCCTGCCAGCAGCGTCTTCATTTATGTTGGCGCTGCACAAGGGTGTCTCCCTCCCCCCAACGACGACGACAGCTGAAAGAAACGGTGTGTGTGAGCCCCATGGCGGGACCTGAACCTGGATAACCCTGACCTTCCTACTCCCCGAATATTATCATTGCCCGAGCGGCTGACCTCTTTCTCTTCTTCCATAGTCTTCATCTCGTCCGCAGCCACGTCTTCTGACGGTCCGAGCCTTATTATCCCGCCTGGTCCCAGAGATTCCCCGCGTCGGCCTAGTCACCTGCAGCCACCCGGGTACGTTCGTTGACGACGACAACGATCACCAGCTCGACTATAAGCTAACCATCACCACCCAGACCCATCCATCCCGCACAATGTCTGGCATCTTTTCGCTCCCGCCCTGCTCGACAGTCTCAGCGAGCGCGTCCGGGACTGGGACTGGGACTGGGACTGGGACCGGGACAACCTCGTATGTGGCCCCGACGTGCATCCCGGCCCCGTCGGGCAACGTCTCGTACACAGTCTCGTACACGACATCGGGCACAACTAGTCTGCCGATTGTCATTACCGTGTCGGGTGAGTCGCGTCTGGCGGCTGTTTTGATCTGGGGCGGTTTTGTTGATCACAAATTTGAATGGGCAGGTTCAAACGCTGCGGTGTCGACGACAAAGGTGACGACCAGTGTGCCTCTGCCTACGAGTTCATCTAGCTTACCATCCGAGTCTTCTGTTTCAATTTTGCCCCCGCTCCCCACTTTGGCCCCGCCAACTTCATCTGCTTTGGTTCCGCTCACGTCTTCGCATGTGGTTACTCCTACTCTGTCGTCATCCACTCCTACTGCAATAACTACATCTACACCCGCTATCTCGCCCTCTCCTTCGCCTTCTCCACCCACTTCATCTTCTGCTCCGCCCACCTCTTCCCCATTTGCCGTTTCATCTTCTGCACAGGTCGAGTCTACGATACCCCCCTCCACAACACCAGCACCAACTACGTCCGCCGCTCCTTCATCCCCTGCGCCACCGTCTGTGACGACCTCGCATCCCAACACTCCTTCGATTGCTACAACCCCCACAACGTCATCCAGCGTGGCGCCTATCACCTCGCCTAGTCCAGCTCCGGCTACTTCTAGTGCAGCCCCGCCTACCTCTAGCGCGCCTCTATCCAGCTCTAGTTTGTCCCCTTCGAGCCCGGTAGTTGTTGGGTCGGACAGCACGGTGCAGACTACGACATCCAAGACGATTGTCAGGCCGACGGTCACGGTTACCGAGATTTATACGGGGCCTCCGGCAGGAACTCCGACTATTTCGAGGCCGTCTTCGAGCGCTCCGGTTACTTCGAGCGTGTCGCCTACGCCCGCTACGCCTACGCCTACTCCAACCCCAACTCCTACACCTACTCCAACCCCGACTCCTACGCCTAGTCCTTCAGATACGCCTACCCCAACTCCCACTCCATCGTCCGCAGGACCAGAAACCACCTCCACCCCAGTGCCGACTTCCACTACGAATACGTTCTCCTACTTTACTGAAACCCTCACCTTGCCGTCTACGACTCTCACCACCGTTGTCACGGGCGCAAACTCGCAGGCAAGCGTTACCCCAACGACTTCACCGACCACCCTCCCGCCCACGACCACGAGCTCGGTTCTGAGTGGGACATTCTCCAGCTATGTGGAAACGTTATCCAGTGGGACAGGGACTCCGGTGTTTACGGGTACCGGAACGATAGTCGGAACACTCTCAAGTGCTCCGGCCTTGACCATCACCGACCCAGACAACCCACACCCCACTTCACCACACACAAGCAGCACAAGCAGCACAACAAGCGCAACGCTCACAGCGCTTCCTGCCCCCGAAGGCGCCTCGCCACCCCCGCCGTCGACGACAACAACCAACCCGAGTGGGAAGATTGCGGGCGCGGCGATTGGGGGTGTGGCGGGGCTTGTTGCGCTTGGCGTGTTGTCCCGATGGGTGTGGAAAAGGGGCGCAGGGGAGAGGGCTGTGCAGAGGATGTATAGGCATGATATGCGGGAGGTGAGGGAGCGGGCGACTGGGCTTGAAGAGGGGCCTGGTCAGTGGGGTCGGCCGGCGTGGAGGAGGGCGGGTGGGAGCAGTGAAGGGCATTGAGGATGGGGTTTGGACCGGAGGTTTAGATTGATATCGAGGTGTTGATTTAAATAAAAATGTGTTGAAGGGACTCATGCCCGTACATTTTGTTTTTGTGATTGCTGCGCGTACTTTGTCTCTTTCCCATATGCCTATTCTTTTGGGTTTTCGGAGACATTGTACGGACTTGTGTTTGTGTTCTGACTTGTATTCTTTCATCCGTACATTTTGCATCCCCATCCATTTTCTCCCTGACCCCCTCTATAAAACCGTTCCATTCACCTACTTCCACCGAGCCGACCCGCGCATTTCCCCATTTACAGTTGCGATCATGTCTCGACTGCATGTCATTCACCTAGTACCGCATCTATACACTGCCCGCGCATACCTGACAGTCAATAGATATGAACTTTAAAATTTAGTTCTGTGCAATCCACGTTCCCATGCGTCCTGAAAGAACCCATAGCGCTCCACGCGCACGGGATTCTGGGAGTCCCGCTCCTAACAATACACCGTACGAATCAGGTATTTTGTTCAACGGCCCTGGGACGGCACTTTTATCGCACATTCCCGCGCATACACCCAGACCCAGACACTGACCCAAACAACTCCCGCCCAGCTAGCAACCACGTGGCACCTTTATCAAATTTGATATTGCGAACCTGAACTCGCCACGTCGGAAGAACCATGTTTGTGATTATTATTATTTTTCAAGAGTCGACGGCGACCAAGGGCGTTATCGTTCCCCCTCGAGCGTCAGCCCTGCTGCGGCTTCTGCGGTTCGCCTTGTATATCGCGGGTGACGGCATACTGGGGCTTGTCATCTGCACATATCACCAGCCAGCCATCCAACTTGCCCGTCCTTCGTTTTTGCCCATCTGTTGATCGCTTATTCACAAGCTTAGAGTATTCGCTAGCTTTGGCGTTTGAGAGGGAGGGAGCGTTTGCAGAAGAGGGATAGGACTTGGAATAACGTGAGTCGTGTGCTTGGTTGGCTTGGGATTCTGGGGGTTAGCTAGCCATGAATGGGGAATAGCACGATGCGGGCCTGGCCGACGTGGTTGTCTACGAGCGCCAGTTGGCCCGCATCGATTGATTTAATTGTGCCACAGCGTGGGCGAGGAAACCAGTCGAGACGTGGATACTGGAACAAGGCTGCAGGATGGAGGATTTCACCGTGGACAAAATGAATGGAGCACGTCAGGCGCTGACTTGTTCGCTTTGCTTGCAGATATACATAGTAGGATATCTCGGCTTTTACCTCGTCCAGTACGTCAATTTCATGCTACGAAATCATCATTGTACCACGCTGGACCTCGCCATCGGTGATGTACGATCCCCCAGCTCGATGATCGTCCTTTTACGTTTATCCCTTTATTTTTTATCAATTTATGTATTTGTCCCCGCATTCCGGTCAAAAGACTGACATCGGCGTACCCTTTAGGGTCGGTGCCAAGCTGTGGGCGAAACACGTGTTGAATTGTGGTTTTCCCCTCGCGCTCGTCCGACTGTGTCCCACCCCCCCCCCCCCAATATACCATACGCCTTTCAAGTCTAATTTCTTACACTGGCGCCCACACGTCCCCGAGGAAGAATTACTTGCGTCATTACGCCGATCTTCTTGCGCAATCTGCTTCCTTGATCTCTGGCCTTGTTGGTACTGCCTTATTTTGTACTGGACAACTGAACAGCGTGTTGCAACTGCCGAACCCAATCTCGTGACTCGCTTCTCGACGGCTACCCGCGCTTCTTCGCTCGCCTATCACGCGAGCAAGCCTTAATCTTCGCGTGTTGACCAGTGAATGTCCCAAACCTCTACCACACTTTTCGTTGGAATCGGACCCTCAGGCTCTTTGCAACTTTCTGTCCCACTCACTACACCGACCAGCACTTTACCCACCAGTACTTCGACCACAACAACCACAACTACATCCACCACATCCACCACCATGTCATCAACGTCTTCGTCGCCATCCGCGACAGCGACGTCTGGCGGCAACCATACCATCTCGCACACGCTTCCTATCGGGGCGATCGTCGGCGGCACGCTCGGCGGTCTCGTCGCTATCTTGTGGTTTCTTGGCTTGATGTACTACGCCTATCAACACAACTGCTTCCGGCGACCCGGGTACCAGCGCGCAAAGGGGGAGCGCGGGGCGTTTGAAAAGCGGGAGCGCCCGCGGCCGGGGATAACCGACGCAGAGGGACAATTTGGCGATCGTCCGCCAGGGCCGCCGGGGCCGCAGACGGGTGTTGGGGCGAGGACGTTTGGCGAGCCTCCAAGATCGACGTTTAGTGGACCTCCAAAGAGGGCGGCTAGTGACCCGCCGCCGGCCCCAAGACCGATCTTTGCCGACCTCAGGAGCGACCCCGAGGAGCCACCTCGGCCCAAGTTCAACGATCCTCCAAACAACCGTTCGAGTGATCCTCCTCGAACATTTAATGACCCTCCCCGGACAACCTTCAACGACCCCCCACGTTCAAACTTCAGCCAACCACCCCGATCCAACTCCAACTACGAGAACCGGCCCATTTCCGGCTTTGGTGACCGCGACCGCCCACGTAGCAGCTTTGGAGAACGACCCCGCTCGGCGTTTGGGGACCGACGATCCGTCGAGCAGGAACGTACACGACGCGGGTTCTTCGGCGGGACCCTGCTTCACTCGGACGGATCTGGCGGAGAATGGGAAGGCGCGGGTGCTCGCAGGGAGAGTGGATACGGTACACCCGAGATGGAAGCAAAGATTGGCTGGTGGGCGTGGCTTACGCGCGCGAGGCAGAATGCTGAGCAGAAAAAGAGGGTCAAAGCGGAGTACGAGGAGGATATGAAGAAGATGAGGGGACGGTCGGCGGTAGAATCTGATTATGGTCGGTATTAGTTGGACATTGGATATTTTCTGCGGACCGCTTCATTATTTTTGTTTTCGCTGATTTGGGTGTGTCACGTGTACGCTAGTGTAAGCGGCTGAATGACCATGGCGCGGCGGCTTTTGTTTACATTTGCTGATTGCGTGGTTGTCCCGCCACCAAGTGTATCACGACATCGTAGAAAGCTCCTGCAATAGTAGCTTTATGGTGGGGTGGATATATGCGCCAAGGAACGTAGAATGAAGAACCAATTTCTCATTGTAGACGTTATACAAGTGCAGCGGTAAACGATCACGTAGCGGGTGAGGAGAGGTGTAGCGAACATACCCATATTATACAAGAACCCTTGAATGGCTCAGAACAGCGCGGGTTGGTCTCCCGCCGCCGACCTTACCATACAGCAAGGCCATTCTTGGGCCGTTAGCATTTTGAGGGTAAACACGCAATGACATACAACATGTCCCTAGCCAGCATTCGATGTGGATCGTTGAAGTGCTTCAGGTGAGCTGGTTCGTCAATTGCAACGTTCTCTGTCTGATGAAGATATATGTTTACGTCTAAGTTTTATGTCCAAACGAATGTATATTCATTTTCTGTCTTGTGTTGACGGTTGAGACCGCGATGTTTGCCCAGGCTGAAAGTCGACCTGAAGTGGCGTAGGTCATGCGACTGGAACTCGAGCCCTACGTCACTGCGGGTCGTTAGTCTTAACGTCTGCGGGCTGAGGTGCTGTTTCGGGAGGACTCAGGCTGCGAAGTGTCGAGTTTGTTCCCCGTACCCACATGTTTTTCGTTTCCTGTGCTTTGTGATTTTATGTCACCGTCACTCGTTGTATGCTTTTTGTTGCACTGAATCGCATAAATCAACAAATTGATGTTTCTGAGTGATCTTTTATGCCAATCGTGCAAGCCCCAATTAGCTAATGAGTATATGAGATGTACCTCAAGCAAGCAAGGCGCACAGCCCGGTTACGGGCACTTCTCAAATAGCAAGACGGAGATTTGCTTTCCCTAATATGGGACGCAGAAGGTCATACCCCCAACAATGCGTGAATGGTGCCCAGAAGTCATCTTCAATGCATCTCTTTTGAGTAATCGGTGGAGTCTGGACGATTAGGAATCTTCTCGTTGGCAACGAGTGCAACAATGGTGGCAGGGAGTGTATAGAGCTCAGTAAACGGAACGTGCCTGGTTACAACCTCTTACACTGTGCGACCTCTGCGGGAAGAATCGTACGCGATGTGAACATGCACATACTCACCAATGCTTCCATGCGCCCGTCGAGGCGGTTAGGTATTCTGGGTCACGGTCTAACAAAACTTGGTTACCCACAATCCCAAACGCATATATGTCGGCTAACACAGTGCACCTGCTGCCTTCCCTTAGAATCTCGGGAGTCTGCGATTTTTGTTCCAGCCTTTGTCAGATTTTCGCAAGTTTAAGGCTCACTATATAAATACCAAGGAGCACAACGCATAGAGGTAGTAGTCGTGGTGACCCTAACAGACGGCTCATGAGTGACAGCGGCGTTGACAAGTCGGCGAATTTGCTGGTGGAAACAATGTTGGCCTACACGATATGTGGATTTGCGACGACAGAAGTCGACTTACAGGTTAAATGCCTGTGTACCCTATAATATATGTCCTCAACAATAAGCGGCCCCGGGGCGGTCGAGGAATCTTACTCCCGTATGTGTACAAATAATTTATATTGGATGTATTCTCACCTTTGGCGGTTGCCAATGTCTAGCTCAAGTGATGCACTCAGATGCCCAAACCACAGGCATTTTGCTCGGTCTCGTTCTGTTGCCGAAATTATCTCAGTTGCTCCCTACTACAGGCTAGGTAAAAAAGAACGCGCGCAGAAATAGTCCAGACAAGACAGAAATAGTCTCAGAAAAGACAGATATAGTACCAGAGAGCCAGACATAAGCCAGTGTCCTTCGCGTTGTCCAATCAGAAGAACCCGACTCAGCTTACTTGTCGTACTATGCGGGAGCAGTCAGCCTGTGCTCAAACACGATAAAAATGCAGGAGTCGACTCACAGTGTAGCACAGAGCACCAGACAGCGTGTCCATCACGTCCGCAACCCGCAAATTAGGGAGACCACGGATGTTTTCCGTGGGCATGATGTCGTGCAGGGTAGCGAGCGGGAAGACCGTGCCGTTGGTCGGGGATTGTTCCTGAACAGTGTTACCCGCGAACTCGTGGAGGCGGGGTCCGCGTCCCTGCCATTTCGCCCAAATACGGTCGACATTCTGGTGGTGTAGGAAGAACTAAACAAGGGTGAGCAGCTGAACAAGGTGCTATAAACCCAGTTACTCACCAGGGGGTCGTTGGGGGAGAACGACACAGACATGTCTCCTGAAATGGCGCTGTGAATAGAGTCATGGGGGATCCCCTCAAGGTCGATCATGAAATCATAGTAGTGCTCATTTGCCATGATCATCTTGACCACTTTCGACGAGTATTTCGGACCTTGCATATTTCCGATTACAGTACGCCCGGGGTTGCCGTTGTTGAATTGGCGCGGCAAACAGTGTTTATTGGGGACTGTTAGCTGAGGTTTCAAATCAACAGGCGCTTTTACGGTCGGTATCTGACACCACATACCTGGAGGTTAGCATACGGCCCATTTTCGACGCAGTGTGCCGAGGTGTGAGTGTTCCCGTTGCCACCGAAGCCAGTAACAGGATCCCAGATTTCTGAAGCGATGGGCTTATGAGAATCGATAGTCCAATCCCAGTACCTATTAGCAGTCCGTGAGGTTTTAATGACACCAGTCTGAAACACGAAACCTACGGAGACGGCCCAGTGTAACCACAGTCCTGGAGGTCGAGGCGACGCAGCCACAGGAACCAGCGATGCCAAGGCAGGAATTGCGCCACATAGTGAACTAATAAATGTAACGTTAGGAGTTCATACCGAGGAAACCATAGAAGGAAAGTACCTACCCCTATCGAATACATTATCGTGCACACTGGGGTATTGGCTGTACTTGGTCTGCCCTTTCACCTTGCTGGTCTTGTTCCGAAGACATTTCACAGCCTTGTGGTACGAGTCGCGCTGAGTCTGGTTGAGGGAGCGCCATTCGACGTGCACGACAGGATACTTGCAAGTACCGGCCGTGGCATTTTGCGCTGCCGAAACCACAACAGTAGAAAGAGCGAGAAGTGCAGAAGTAAGGAACTTCATGGTGAAGTATTACGATGCAAGGAACGTGTTTGTGACAAAAAAGAAAAATGGGCAGCTCGAAGACAGCGCGGTGTGTTCTCGAACGCGGGGCACTCGAGAGTGGGGAGAAAACCGAGAATGAGACCGTTGCCATCTCCGCGTCTGCTCTTTATAACCCGCCGAGTCAATGCACGGACGGTTGCCCAGCCCACGGACACAGACAGGCGTCAACATGAAAAGGGCGTTTCAATGGTGGCAATGACCGCTGGGGCAGGGCTTTGCTTGTTCCCCTGAACTAAAACGCGCCAAGCCTGAAACGTTGGTCAATCCGGTGTCGGCGTTGACTTGTCCGACCGATGTCCAACTTGTGAGCATGCCGAGTAGCACACCTTCGCCTGGAAACCCCATTTTTACAGATAAGCAAGGTATTTGGTCGTGAATGGCCTCTCGGAGTTCCCTTGCTCCATGGCCGGCGCGGCAGGCTCGACTGAGTATACCCGTCTGGGCCACGGGGCTATGTTCTTCCACGCTGCCACACTTGAACTGGAGACCCCGAGATTGCATTGGATCAATCGATGAAGCCACCATTGTTGATGAGCCCACACTTTCCATAAGGTACGCATAGAGTTGCTTCCAGCAACGGTCACAACTTGTGTGCTTCATCACGTCAATCTGTCGCGCCTCACGAGCGGAAGCAGAAGGACTCTCGATCAAAAGCCATGCCGGGCACGTGGCCGATAGCCACAAGCCTCGTGGTTGGCTGTGAGCACTCATGAGTTGGGCTCGGTAAGAAATCACTTACCGACACCTTATATACCCTTGTTAATCAGTATTCCCAACTGTTTCTTACCGTTTCTTGCCAGGCTTGCCAGCACAGTACACGTGTACCGGTTGTCTTAGTAATCACTTTGAATAGCCACCTCAACTTTGTCCCACTTGATATTTAGCCCCCCAAGCACGCATTCAGGAGTAAATGCCACCCTAGCCATGCCAGACCGTTTCCATCATGCGTGGCTAGAAACGGTTTGGGATCACAGCTTACAATTTGTAGCACCGCACTTTCCTTGTGGAAACATTTTGTGACCGAGCCTACTACAGTCAAACGCCAGAATTCGTATAGCCGGAATCTGTATAAAAGCGCCAAAAACAGGTGGCTTGCTTTTCCCAAGGGAATTTGCAAATTGAGCAAGCGCCTGAAATA